>PVIR01029048.1:0-21404 GCA_004026965.1 Petromus typicus | reverse complement strand
TTTAAGATTGTGATTTCTGTCTCTTGGATTTTTCCCTGAACTAAAAGATAGTGTCATCTTTATCTCTCTTTATCAGTTTTGGCTTGAAGTCTATTCTGTCTGCAAATAAAATCACCTCTCCTGCTTTCTTGCGGTTTCCTGTCGCATGAAGTATTGTTTTCCATCCCTTTACTTTTAGTCCATGGGTTTGTTTCTGAATTAGATGTGTTTTTGTATGCAGCAGATTGTAGGATCTTGCTTTTTGACCCACTCTGCCAGTCTGTATCTCTTAATTGGCGCGTTGAGTACGTTGACATCAATGGTTATGACTGATATAGATAAATTTAGTGTTGCTATGTTTTCCTGTTCTTGGCTGTGTTATTCTATTTCTGCCCTTTCCCCATCAGTTTCTTGTTTGGTCCCATGGGTTGACTCGGTTAGGTCTCATGGATTTGTAACTTTCCTTATTTTTCTCCAAGATATTCTTTAAAATGTTTTGGAGCACAGGTTTCGTATTTGTGAAATTTTTCAGGTATTCTGTGTCATGGAAGTATCTTATTTCCCCATCATATTTGAAGAATAGTTTTGCAGGATATATCAGTGTGGCTTGCAAGTTGTTTTCCTTTAGGGCTTGGAAGACTTTACTCCAGGCTCTTCTTGCATTGAGTGTTTGAGTTGAGAAGTCCGCTGTGATCCTGACAGGCTTCCCTTGGAATGTAACCGTTTTCTTTTCTCTGGCTGCTTTCAGTATTTCATTCTTTTTTTGGATATCTGGGACTTTTATGATTATATGCCTAGGTGTAGATTTTTTCATGTCATGGGCATGTGGCATTCTGTATGGTTCCTATATTTGTATGTTCAATTCTTTACCTTTTTCTGTGAAGTTTTCTGTCATTATCTGTGTCAATAGCTTTTTGATGTCTTTAGCATTGTCTCTTACTTCCTCAATGACTCCAATCAATCTTATGTTATTCTTCTTTGAATCATCTAGGAGCTGTTGGATTGACTTTTCATTATCACTTGCTTTTTTTCTATAGATTATGCCTTTCCAGTTCATTGGTTGAGATCCTGTCTTCTAGGTCTGAAATTCGGTCTTCTGCCAAATTCATTCTATTGCACAAACCTTCATTTTCTTTCATAATTTCCTGCCCTTCTGTTTATAGGTGTTTAAAAGGTTGCATTGTTTTTGCTATGTTTGATTCTATCAATTCTATGATTTCCTCTTTAACTTTATTAATCATCGTGTTGACAGTATCTAATATCTCTGCTTTCATTTTAGCGATCAGTTCTGATTTCCATTTTACTAGATCTGCCTTGGTTACCATTTCCAAGGACCCTGGAGACTGGGCTTCAAACTTCTCTATTTCCCTTCCCTCTGTGTTACCTTGAGGTGAGGATCTTTGTATCTGATACTTTGAGTGTTTCCTCATATCTGAGTTTTTGTCCTTGCTGTTGTTTTTGGCTTTGTACCTGCCCTGTTGTCTAGCAATATTTGTTGCAAGTCTCTTTCCTCCTAATAGTTAGGGACCTTAAAATATCAGTGTTTCTTGGCTTGTTCTTTACAGTCTGTATTCTCACCTAAAGAAAAACCCCTAGTTCTGGCACACCGTATGAGGCACTCAGTCAATACAGTCAGAACACCTTCTCCCATCTGCTTTAGAGTCAGGAAGGTTCTGGCTCCTGCACTGCTACAATGGCACTGCTTGAGGTTCCAATGCGCCCACCTGCTTACCAATACAGAGTCTCTGGGCTCACTTGTGCAGACTGTCTGGAGGCCAGTAGTCTTTGGCCCCTGTGCAGTTGCAGTGGTACTGGTTGATGTTCCAACAGGCCCACTTACTCACCAATACAAGGCCACTGGATGTACTTCAGCAGTTAATGTGGAGAAAGTCACACTCTGGCCTGCTAAACTCAGTCCGTGGGTGTTTTTCTGGCATGGGCCTAGAGGCCAACAAGCTCTAACCCCGGCACGGATTCAGTAGCACAGACGCCGTTTCCAAAGCCGCCCACTGCTAAACTCAGTCACTGGGCACTCTTCTGGCATGAGCCTGGAGGCCAGTAAGCTCCAACCCTGGTGCTGATTCAGTGACGCAGACCAATCTTTACATTTCTGACTTCAAATGAAAAACTGAAATTTTGAAATAAGTAAAAGAAAGAATAATCAAAAATATTAACATTGATTAAATATTTTCTGAAATAGCGTCCCAAGAATCAATTTTGACAATAACCTTTAAATAAAGTATATTATGTTAATTCAAACATGATAGGGAAAATTAGATGTATATAAACTATATAATACGTGCATAGAAATGTCCACATATATCCGTGACTTCTACACTGTCTTATCACAATGTGGTGTTCTTGGAGAAGGCCTTTCTCCTCAGACTTCATTTTTTTACACCCAAAATGATAATGTATAAGTAAGTCAGTCATATATAGTCTTATACTTTTTAAGTAGGAGCTAAGATCTGACCATTATCATTATGGCAGGGAAATGTTTTATTTCCATTACTGTGGAAATATAAACATAAATTGAATTGTGGGTTATTTGGATTACCATCTCGTAACTCCAAGCTAATATCTGATGCCAGAATCTAATATAGAAGTTTTGAAGCTTTGATTTTGTCAATATTTATTTCACAAATCTTCTTAATGCCTGAAGTTAATTTGACTGTACATTACTGCTCAAATATGAACATGTGCTGGAAGCTCAGTTCTAATATGCACTCAAATAATTGTTAGCACTTATTTTTTATTTTAAAGTACAATACTCATTTATTTTAAAGATAGTAACCCAGCAGAAGGCATCATTTTGCAAAAGATAAATGAATATTTTCCTAAGATTTTTGAAGGCTCAGCTCTTTCAGGGATTTCTCAAGAAGCAAACTAATTTAGGAGGCCATAAAACATGTGATATGTACAGCCAAGTTGCAAAAGTGTCTGTGAAAGGAACATGTTAGCTTTGGAGACGTTCTTGCTAACATTTCTAGCAGAATAATGTTTACCAGTAAGGTTGTTTTTCAAGGAGTGAAGAGGGAATGTCACAAATTTTAAAGAAATCAAAAACCAAAAATAAATAGATAGATAGGCTATAGATAGATAGATAGATAGATAGATAGATAAAGTGCAAGCTTTTTTGAAGTGTACAGACACAGGAAATATGAAAAGCTTTAAGAAATAGCTTCCTGAAAGCAAAAGAGCTTCTCCAATCAAGGTTAAAAGTAATTACATTGATGCAAAGATGACAAATTTAGGAACAAATACATTACACATTCAGAGAAATTAAGCCAAACATAGAGTGCTTGATGGCTGGTTGCAGAATGAACCAACTGTAAAGGTAAAGATGATAAAGGAGGTTTTGTTTCCACACAGAAGATGGCAGGGCACAGGAGAAAAGATGAATGTTGATTGACCCTTTGGTGCTTATTTATTTTATTCATATTATTGCTAAAATTATCTTCCAATAAAAATTATGACATCAAAATCAATCTATTAACAGATAAAAAATGTACAGTGTTAAGATCAGTTGTGAAAAGCAAAGTTGAAAAACTAAAGTACTGTATTCTTACTTAGCAGCCAATATAGATACAAAACTATTATTTTATTCATGTTACTTGATCTTATTACCTGTGTTTTATTGTATTAATTTGACAATTTATATGTATTGCAATTGTTATATTGCCAAAGCATTTTATGGCTTTAAATTTTAATTATTTATCATTAATTAAAAAGTTTTTAACTGAATGAACATTTTATTATAATATATGTTGTTATCATATAATTTCTTTCATTGCATATACATTTAATTTGGACATATGGTAGATGGGATATATTTCTAATTCATAAGGAAATCAAAACTTTAGGATGAATTTCATATTTCTGTGTAAATGTACACTTAAATCTTAAAAATAAATTGTGATTTCAAATAGTCATTTCTGATTAGACACAATGAAATCAAAACAACTCAAAATTCAAAGCTGGCTCTATGCTTTCCTTTCATTTCCACAATAAAAATGTAAACAGCATGAATAACCTTGCAGAAAGGCTACATCAGATATAGAGATAAAATCAAACTGATAGAAAGACTCTGTGCTCTTATGACATTAAGACAAATACAAAAGAAAGCCAATATCTCTCTGCCTTCACAGTACACACAATTGAAAGCAACAGCTGGTTGTGCCTTCCCAAACCCTTCTATTATGTATGTTATTGCCCAGTGTCACCTTGGAGAGAAGCACCTTCCACCAACTGGGCCAAGAGCACATAGACAGGGCCAGTGTGACCTTTCTGAGACTCCTGGCTGAGTCCTGATACCTCTGTAGTAACTCTATGATAGTCTCCTTTGGCTCAGGTGAATATCTTGAAATTTTGATAATTTCTATAAAAGAGGTTTGATCTCGCCATGTCTATGTGGAACCTATACAGTTAACTTTGGTTAAATTTTTCTATTAGTTATTATCATATTACATATATTTTTCTTAAAAATAAAAATGTAAATAAGAAAAATATCAACCACCATAAACATATTGAGAGCAATAAATAAAAACATAACATCAGCATTTTGCATTATAAATGCTCTGAGCCACAAGTCTCACACTTACTTTTAAACACAAGTAATAGTAAGTGTTAGAGAAAGTTACAAACTTGACTACCGAAGTTTATTGTGGCTCTGTTCAACATTTGCTAAGATATAGAATTAGTCTAGGTGCTCATCAACAGATGAATATGGTAAATATACTAAATATAGAAATATTATTCAATCATTTCAGAATAAAATCCTGTCATTTTCAACCAAATAGTGGAAGTGTAGTACTTTATTATAAATGAAATAAGTCCCAGAAAGACTAATATCCCATGTTTTGTTTACCACATGGAAGCTGAAAGTCAATCCAGGAAGAGAGGAAAGATGGACAGAAGCTGAGGATATGAGGTGAGCTCAGGAAGGGAGGCCAGGTCAAACCAGAGCTTGTGCTGTGCATGGATGGGGATGTCACACTACATCCCATTCATATGTGCAATTAATATGTCCATAAAAATAATGCATAAAGATTTGAAATTAAAAAAAAAAAACTTTTGTTGATGTATTCTACAAAGGCTGGAAGACAGTTATAAAGGTGTAGGTGCCTTTCTCTGTGTGGGAGTGGATGCAAGGAAATGCTCTAAGATCACCCAGTACCATACTCAAGAAACACAGAGTGAGACTCTTTACAAGGAAAAATATCAGTCTCATATCAAGGCCCAAGATGACCAAGAGTAGCCTCGTGAGCATTTTCCAGGTCAGAGTCTGGTAATGGCATTGATCCCCAAAGACTCTGCACCTACCATTGTCATCCTCTCTTCAAAGGTAGTACCAGTACCTTGAAATGTCTTCTCTATTTTTATTCTAATAGTTGTAGAGTTTCAGGTCATATTATTAAGTTTCTGATCCATTTGAGTTGATCTTTATACAGGATAAGAGAAAAGGGTCAAAGTTCAATTTTCTGATGTGGATATCCAAATTTTCCGTAATCATTTATTAAGAGGTGCTCTTTTCTCTAACGTGTTTTTGACATCTTTGCTATGAATCAGACAGCTGTAGATGTATGTGGCTTTATTTCCAGGTGGTCCAGCTATGAGAATAAAAGTGTCAAAATAATGAATTCTGAACTCAGTGAGAGTTGGGGCTATTCACGGTCTACATTTGAAATTTTGTGACATTTTGTTCCTAAATTTTTTTGGTTTTCTGGAGTAGATTTGCAGATTATCCAAAGGCCTCTTTGTATATTTGAAGTTATACTCAAAAATCCCAGAAAGTGACTGCTTCATTCAATTTATTTCTCATAACTTCTCACAGACTGACTTCCTGGAATTAAATAGTGTGAGCACAAGGATTTTTAAGTTATTTTTATTGACAAATTGTATAGAATTAATCAATATATAACAGATATGATTTCATTATTTATTTCACTGAAAGACTGGTTTTGATATAAACTTTTAATATTCAAATGTGTCTTTTGTTAAGTGCAATAACTTCTTCACATCATATACTAATTAAAATGTTGAGGAGACATTCTACATACAATGAATGAGAATGTGTAAATTTGAAATTTTTCATTTATTGAATTCAAGAAAAATTGAAAAAGAGTAAAAATATTTATTTTGACATAAAAATAAATAAAATAAGCTAATTTTCCCTCACCATGGTCTTGGAAGAGGTGATACATTTCCTCTAAGGACTTATGACCATTTTTCCTTAAATACAGAGAACTGAGTAAATACCTATTTTTCTGCTTTTCCAAGAAGCAGAACTAAAACTGAGAGTGAAGGAACTGTAGCTTATAAACATACTAGGAAAAGATACAAGAAACAGAGAGAAGAAGGCTCTACAAGTGTCAAGAACATAGAAAGTTTTGAAAAAGAATGAGTGAAATGTCGACAGAGAGAAAGAAAACCCAGCATTAGGAAGCCACAAGGGCTTAGTAGTAGGAAATTGACATAAGAGGGTGTGAAAGTCAGTGGCTTAACAAGGAATTAAAACCTAAATAAGTGAAGGAGGCCTGGTGAGGTGGCTCACGCCTGTAATCCCAGCACTTGGGAGGCACAGGCAGGAGGATTTCTGTCAGTTCAAGGCATGCCTGGACTACATGGTGAGTGAAAGACTAGCCTGAACCACTAAAGTAAGACCCTGCCTCAAAAAATAAAGTGAAGAAAAATTTGTATAAGAAGATATTAAACTTATAGGAGCTGGGATTGAAATTTTCAAGATACATTAAATTAAATAGTCACTACTTTTGTTGACAGCCGGCCCATAAAAGACAAGGAAGAAAAATTTAACAAAAACTGACATATTAAATCATGAAACCTTCAAGCTACTTGAACTTCTGGGTTCTAAATGTAAATGTATCGATGTCAGATGTACCTGTTTCAGCAAACTCTTTTTTATTTTTTAAATTAGTATATATTAGAAATCATAGATCCATATTTGTATACATATATACATAAATTAGTGTATATATATATGTATATCAGAGAATATATATACATATTTGCTTTTTTAAAAATTCAAATCTTTATTGGTACATTATGAATACACATCATTATCACATTAAACATTGAGAGCTTGTATCAGAATGTGACATAACTTGATTCTCAAGATCACAAAGGTGTGTAAATATCATATCTTTTCTCTGATATGAGAAAATGAAGAATATATATACATATAACTATATATAGTTACAGAGTTATATATAATAGTATATTTTTATATATAAGAGTATACTTAGTTTCTTGAGACAAGGTCTAGCTTTGTAATTCAGGCTGACCCTGAACTCACTATGTAGCCCAGGCTGATCTCAAAATCACAGTAATCCTCCTCCCTTTGTCTTCCGATTGCTGGGATTAGAGGCATGAGCCATCACACCTGGCTCTCTCTCAAATTTCTGAACAACTGTGGAGAGAAGGTAAAAAGTTAACAGTTGTTGATCTTTCCAAAATGACTTTACCACTGCACACCACTCTGTGAGTCTGCTGGTTGGCAGATAGTTTATTTGTTTTGTACTATATTATTCTTTAGTGCCCACCACAGAAATGAAGGTCATTGACATTTGAAGAGAGTTTCCAACATGAGAAATATGGAATAGTATACAAAAGAAGGTAACCAAAAGAAAAGGTAAGTCAGGAAGCAGAAAAAGTCTGTTAAGACCTGTAGTCAAGATATGAAATAAAATAAATGAAAAGCTAACACTAATGAAACATCAATAGTAAAAAATGAACAAAAAGCATAGGATTAGGACTGTTCAGTGGTATAGAGTGTACTTAGCATGAAGGTGGCCTCACAATCATTATCCATCACCCACCCTGTAAAAAAAAAAGCTCAATATACATAAATGAAAACAAGTGGAAAATGGTAGTATAAATAACTTTTTTATAAAAACATTAGACTAAAAGGGATAAAAATGTCACAATAACAAATATAGACATAGAAGAAAATATAATCAAATGGCATATAATAGAAAAAAGGTAAGGAAATATCAGTTTAACCATTAAAAACAAGAGTTAAAGCATTTTTTAAAATGTAATTTAAAAAAGAAAAGCTATAAGTAAAAGGATGATGGCTCAGCAGTATACCAGTTTTCCAGAATATCCACAGAAAAGTATCATAGATTTTGTGACTTAAATAACAGCTTTCTTTTCCTATATCTACAGGCTCTAGAAGTTTGGATTGAAATTCAGTAGAGTTTGCTTGATCTGCACAGAGTAGATGGATACCAAAAAGTTTTGCATAGAAGATTTGATATATAAGGAATTTATTTTATGTTTCTTAACACTTAGACATTTTCAGGTTAAATTGCAATAAATTTAGTCATTTACCCAAATATTCCAATAGGTCAAGTATGAAGAAATAAAAATCAAAATGAAAAGATGGAAAGAGAAAATGTGTACACGTTTCTTCGGGGACAGATTATTTCCAAAGTTACAAATCATTCTCTCATTTACTTAAATTATTTCTAATGTTTAATTTACCATAATTATATGAGTGATTTCTTCAACTTTTACTAGGCTTACCAGACAGAGCACAAACTTTTCCCCCGCCGTAACCCAGTTGCACCACTTTCCCCCTTGATTATGCTCCTCCCAAATAGAAATCCTGGAGTCACTTCATCCTTTATTGATTAAAACAAATTGTGTTCTTTTTTTTTTTAATTTATGCGCATGATCATGAGAAAGTCAGGATTCCGGATTATTGTTCCGAACACTCCTCCCTTCTCTCAACCCACAGTCTCGATATAAGGCAGGAGGACAAACGCAGGCTGGCAGGGTACCTTCCTCCTCTCTCCCATCTGCTCCTTCTCCCTCTATCCTATCTCTCCATGTGCAGCCTGTTTTATTCTGCATGAATAAATGCCCATTCATTTCCAAGTTACACTGTTACCTCCTCCCTGGAAGGGTAAAGCATTTTCCTTTGTTTTATTTCTGAGGCTAAATTCTCCTTTAATTATTAGTTTTATTAGTGCATGTTTGCAGTAATGGTGATTACATTTACTTTCAGAAGTCAATACGTTTACATAACACATTTTGTTTTTATGTCCCATTTGCTTCCTCTTATTCCCTCCTCCCTCTAGATCTTTGTCTCTTTCACATTTAGTATTTTTTTAACTCTTATCATTTTTGGGTCTTTACATCTTTTGCTTCTGGGATTAGATTCCATAATCTATCATTCTAGTTCTTCCATTGTAGGACATCTGAAATCTTTATTCTCATTCTCACTTCCACATTAAGCTGGCATTATCTTAATTATGTTGAAATCCAACTTGTTCCTTTTTTCCACCTATACACTCACAGCCACACATGGAGAAACACAACCTATGTGTCTCCTCCAAATTTCATGACAACTGACACCAGGTAGACCCTTAGACCACTAGAAATCTCTCACACATCAGTTCTATTTTCTGTCTATGTCCCCTTGTACACATAGATCTACTTCACCCCTTTTCCTTCCTACTCAGACCCCCACTTGTTTAAAGTTAATACTTTCATTCCTTTAAATCTAATAACATATTTTATTGAAAATCCTGAAGTAAGACAAAGTAACTTCCACAAATTTACCACTCCCTGGCCTAGTCATATGTCTGCAACTCTTTGTAAACACTGCCTTTAGCTGTTTAAATACATGTGTTTATAAATAGACTATTAAGTAAATCTTATGTATTCAACTCAAGTTTACTACTTTAAAACATTGTATTACAAAACTTTTCTTCTCAATTGCATTATTATTCTCTTAATTTATCAGCAGAAGGTGAAGCTGTTGATCACCTTTACTTCTGAAATCTGGTTCTGGATTAGCAATTCTTTTCTGGCATTCTCAGAGTCTTTTTCTGATTATTTCTTAACTCTATTTTATAGGTATTGGTACACCCTAAATTTCAATTAATTATCTCCCATTTTTAGTCTGTACTTAGAAATTACATCTTCGTTCACAATAATTTTATTAACTATTTCTGTATTATAGTTGTTTTCATATTCTATTTTTTCTCCTAGGCCCCAGAAATGTCTACACAGATGGAAATTAGTGATATGTCATGGGAATTGATATTGGGCATGCTCAAAACTAGCTCCTTGTCAAGTCTTCCAAAAGTCAATGATTATGTTATTCTTTCAGTAACACAGAACAAATTCTTATTTGAATCATTTACTCCTTTTTCCTCATGGCTCACATCTATTTAAATAGTTAATTCATTTGACTCTACTTTCAAAATTATAACAAGCCAATCATTCCCTTATCGTTTCTGTCTCCACCAGTCTAGTAAAAGCTACCATTATATTTTGACTTACTGTTATATACTTTATAAATTGCTTACTCTGAAGATTGAGTATAACAATGTTATTTTAAACTTAACTGTCATTAAATGTCCTTAAATAAGACAATAATAACAGAAGCTAAACTCCTTCTATTTAAGAAATGACTCAAGATATTCTCTGAATACTTTACAGCATTCTTTTATTAGAAAGATAAGACTCCAACACAAGGACAAACCTGGCAAGTGGAGCGTGGCAGAGGCCACACAGTGAATCTTGTCAAGAAGAGAGCCAGGTGCCATTGACCAGTGCTTGGGCCTGCCTCTCTGCTATGGCAAGACTGAGGCCAGAAGGCTTTGAGGTCCACATTTCTTTGTGGGCCTAATGGACGCGATTGTTGTAGGGGGAAGAGACTTTAGAGACATGGCCTGTGTGTCTGTGGGCACTGAATAAGTGCAGCTGCGGTACTGGAGCCCAGACAGAGGCCTTCAATAAGTTCCTCCACCCAGTCTACCACATCAAAGAAAACACTCACTGGAAGTGTGAAGGAATCCTGTTGACTATAGCCATTGGTGAGGTGGTGGAGTCAGTTCCAACCCTAAGATCACAGACTTTTGCAGAGTTCAAGCCTGTAGGAGCTCATTGATCTCAATTTAGGCATCATACTCAGAACCTAGACAAGGGATGACAGCTGTTTCTTTGTGACTAATCAACTTTGATCTGTGTGCTACTGCCCACAGCATGTACAGGTAAAAGCAGACCCATATTGTGAAAAGCCATTTTGGTAGTGTATTTGGCTTTGTTTAAAACCATTGTTGTTGCTGTTGCAATTTTTTTTTCTTTGCTATGACCTAACTTTCTTTCTTTTTTTTTTTTTTATTTCTCTACTCTGCTATTGCTGAATCTGCCCAACTTTGGGTTTTTTTCTCCTCTCAATTGCTCTTATTTTTACAGAAGAGTGGAAATGTCTCCTGTCTGCTTGTTGCTGTTAGGTCCTCCTCTTGTTTCTTCATCTTCTCCTGTCCTCTAGTAAGAATCAATACCTTGAAGTAAAAGGGTTTCAGTCTTCCCTAATTTCTCTTCTTTATATAATATTATAGGAGGATGTTGCAAAGTCTCTTGTGGTCCTGTGGTTTTTAGTTGGTTCTGTACTATATTTGTCTCTTTTGTCTTTGTTTTCCTCTAGCATCTATAAGATTCTTGAGGTCTGTGATCTTTATAGATCCTCTAACTTTATTTATAACATTTTTCTCCCTTCTATCTCCCTACCTCCTCACATTACCACTAACCCTTTATTCTGAAAGGGTAGTGCTTCTATACTTAAGGACCTGTATATTATAAACACATATCAGATTAATTTTAAATTTTGACATACGGTCATAGATGTAACTAATGAGGTTAAATGTATCATGATAGTAATTGATAAAGTTTACCATTTCCTGTGTTGTGTTCCACACTGTTGATGACACCAATTCCATTATATCAACAAAGATAATGTGCTTGTTCTCTTCAAATTCTCTTCTATTCCACTGAGAATTCTCAAGAGCCATTACATTTCCAAGAAGGACAACTCAAGAAGTAGCCATCTCCTGAGGTATCTAAATATTAGGAAGAAAGAGACTCTAAAAACACTGACCAGGCAGCAAGGAAGGAATTAAACAAATAACATCAGCAACAACAAAGGAATAAAAGTACCAAAATTTCTAAAACTCACATATACAGATCATCACCACAGGTGGAATCCAGAAAAAAAGGGGAATTGAGCAAAGTGGACCTCAATAATCAGGTCTCTCTGAGATGGTAACAAAACAAGATCTAATAAAATGAAAATAACAAATAATATCTGAGCTGAAAGCAGAGATATTGTCAATAGTGAAAGATATGATTAATCATGCTAGGGAATATTTCAGGGGCATGATAAAATCTGTGATAACAAAAGCAATGGAACCTGCTAAACAGTTTCAAATAATTTTAGGTGATTAAAAATTCCAATGAAAGTTTAGAAGTAGAATGAATGAATATGAGGACCGAATTTCAGACATAGAGGAAAGGATAGCAGTCAATGAACCGGGAAGGTATAATTTATGGAAAATGGCAAGGGGCAGTGAGAAATCGATCCAACAGCTCCTAGAAGAATATCATAATACTGACTGGAGTCAGTAAGGAGGCAGGAGACAGTGCGAAAGACATAAAAAAAACCTATACACAGATATAATGGCAGAAAACTTCACAGGAAAAGAATTGGACATACAGATAAATGAGGCATATAGGACTTCAAATGGCCATGATATAAAATATCTGCATATAGGCATATAATTATCAAGGTTCCAGATATTTAACAAAAGAAAAAAATATGGAAAGCAACAAGAGAAAAAAAATACAAAGAGAAGTCCATCAGAATCACAGCAGACTTTTCAACACAAACACTCAACTCAAGAAGAGCCTGGAGTGAAGTGTAGCAAACCATGGAGGAAAGCAAACTCCAATCTAGGCTGATGTATTCTGAAAAACTATCTTTCAAATTGACTACGAATTAAGATACTTCCATGACAAAACACACCTGAAAAACTTCACAAATATAAAACCTGCAATCCAACACATTTTAAAGACTATCTTGGAAAAAGAAATCAATGAAAGTTATAGACCCATGAGACACAACAGAATGAATCCATTAGATAAGACAAGAAATTAAATGGAAAAGGGCAAAAGCAAAGAATAAGAACAAAAGACAGGAAAACATGACAGCTCTAATTCAGTCCATATCAGTCATAACCATTAATATCAGTGGCTTCAATATGTCAATTAAAAGACACGGATTGGAAGAATGGATCAAGAATCAAGATCCTACAATTTGCTGCATACAAGAAGTACACATGATTCAGAAAAAAAAGCCATAGAATGAAAATAAAGGAATGGGAAACATTTCTTCATCTAACAGGACACTGCAAAAAAGCAGGAGTGCCTATCTTGTTTGGAGACAAAATAGATTTCAAACAAAAACTGACTGAGAGAGATAAAGGTCACACAGGGAACAATCCAATAGAAAAAAATAACATTCATAAATATTTATGTACCAAATTCTAATGCACACTACTATATAAAACAAATATTAATTTATATGAAAAGCCAGATAAACACTAATACAATAGTAGCAGAGGATTTTAATGCTGCACTATCATAAATAGAACAACTAGACAAAAATCAATAAGGAAATACTTGACGTAAGCCAAATTTTGAACAACTGGACTTAATGGATGCCTATAAAGTATTACACCCTACAAATTCAGAGTATACATTCTTCTCAGCTGCACATAAATCAATCTAAAAAATAAACCACATGCTAGTTCATAAAACAAGTTTAAGTAAATTAATGGGATTGAAGTTATCCTCTGTATACTGTCAGACCATTGACCAAGGAGCCAAATATCCTCAATAAAGGAAAGACAGCCACTTTAACAAATGGTGTTAGAAAAATTAGTTTTCAACCTTCCAGAGACTAAAGCTAGACCAATCTCTTTCACTTTGCACTGAACTAAAGTCAAATAGGATTAGGACCTAATATTAAAGTAGAAACCCTAAACTTGCTGAAAAACAGATTAGGTAGAACTACTGGAGACACTGGCTCAGGCAGGCTTTTTGAACAAAACCTCTGTAGCACAAGAACTAGCAGAAGGAATCAAGAAAATGGGATCTTGTCCTATTGAAAAGCTTCTGCACAGCAAAAGAAACCACTAGCAGAGGGCAAAGACAACCAAGTATACGTGAAAAAATTTTATGAGCTGTTTCTCAGAAAAAGGGCTACTATGTAGAATATGTAAAGAACTTTAAAAAATCAGCTCCCCTAAATAAAGGCCCAATTCGAAAACGGGCGTCTGAAATGAACAGACCCTTTTCAGAGGAAGAATTAAAAGCAGTTGAGAAACAAATGAAGAAATGCTCAGTATTACTGGTCATTCGAGAGATGCAGATGAAAACATTAAAATTTCATCTAACTCCACAAAGAATGGCTGCTATCTAAAATTAACAACCAACAAATGCTGGTGAGGCTATAGGGAGAAAAGACCCTTTCTCCACTGTTAGTGAGAGTGTATACTGGTGCAACCATGATGGAAATCAGTGTGAAGATTCCTCAAAAAGCTAGGATTAAAGGTTCCAGTAGAGTCTGCTATTGCCCTCTTAGGTATATGCATGAAATATTTAAAAGATTCACATCACAGTGACACACGTACATCTATGTTCATAATACCTCAGTTTGTGATAGCTAAATTTTGGAAACAAGTCAAATGTCCATCAGCTGGAGACTGGACAAAGAAAATGTGCTTTTTCCATAAAATGGAGTATTACTATGCCATAAAGAATGGTAAGATTAGTGCAATTGCAGCCACACAGGGTCTGGAGCCTGCCAGCCTCCAGGCCACACTGGAAGAGCCCGCAGGGACTCAGCAAAACAGTGGGTAGAATCAGGTAAGCTGCAGCCAGTGCAATCTTAGCTACAGGTGTTTTTGTGGACACCTCAGCCAGCGACATCATAGCCAATCAGGGGCGGGAGCCTCCCTTTCTCCATGTCAACTGCACAAGCACATCCAGAGACTCTGTATTGACTGTAGAAGAACAACCCAGGAAACACTGATATTTTAAGGGTCCTAAATATTAGGAGGAAAGAAACTTGCAACAAACATCACCAGGCAACAGGGTAGGTACCAAGCCAAAAACAACAGCAAAGACAAATCTCAGAGATGAGGAAACGTTCAATGTCTCAGATGCAAAGATTCTCACCCCAAAATAACACAGAGGAAAGGGAAACAGGGAAGTTTGAAGGTCAGTCTCCAGGGTTCTCAGAAATGGTAACTGAAGCAATCAAGTAAAATGGAAATCAGAACTGATCTCTGAGGTGAAAGCAGAGATATTGGACATAGTTAACACTATGATTAATAAAGGTATAAAGGAAATCATCGAGTTGATGGAATCCGAGATAACAAAAGCAATGGAACCTTTTAAACACCTACAAACAGAGGTCAGGAAATAAAGAAAGTGAAAGTTTATGCAATAGAATGAATATGGCAGAAGAACAAATTTCACACCTAGAAGACAGGAGCTCAGCCAATGAACAGGAAAGGCAAATAGCAAAATGGCATTTTGGAAAATGGCAAGGGATAATGAGAAATCAATCCAATAATTCCTAGATGATTCAAAGAAGAATAGTATAAGATTGATTGGAGCCACTGAGGAAGCAGGAGATAATACAAAAGACATTAAAAAACTATTCAAACAGATGATGGCAGAAAACTTTATAGGAAAAGGAAAAGAGTTGGACATGCAAATATAGGAAGCATACAGAACTCCACACGCCTGTGATATGAAAAAATCTACACCAGGCATATAACTATGAAAATTCCAGATATCCAAAAACAGAATGAAATACTGAAAGCAGGCAGAGAAAAGAAAACAATTACATAGCAAGGGAATCCCATTAGGATCACAGAGGACTTTTTAACTCAGACACTCAATGCAAGAAGAGCCTGAAGTGAAGTGTTTCAAGCCTAAAGGAAACAACTTCCGATCCAGACTGATGTATCCTGCAAAACTATCATTCAAAATTGATGGGGAAATAAGATACTTCAATGACAAAGAACACCTGAAAAACTTCACAAATACAAAACCTGTGCTCCAAAACATTCTCAAGAATATCTTGGAGAAAAATTAGGAAGTTACAAATCATGAGACCTAACCGAGTCAACCCATGGGGCCAAAAAGAAACTGATGGGAAAAGGGCAAAGTAAAATAACAGAGCCAAGAATAGGAAAACATAACAGCACTAAATTTGCTTATATCAGTCATAACCATGAATGTCAGTGGACTCAGTATGCCAATTAAGAGATACAGACTGGCAGAATGGATCAAGAAGCAAGATCCTACAATCTGCTGCATACAAGAAACCCACCTAATTCAGAAAGAAACCCATAGACTGAATGGAAAGGATTGGAAAACAATATTCCATGTGAGAGGAAACAGCAAAAAACCAGGAGTGGTGATGTTATTTGCAGACAAAATAAACTTCAAACCAAAACTGAGAGAGATAAAGATGGACACTATCTTTTAGTACAGGGAAACATCCAAGAGAAAGAAATAACAATCTTAAATATCTATGCTCCAAATTCTAATGCACACTACTATGTAAAACAAGCATCAATAGTCATGAAAATCAATGCAATAAACTCCAATGCAATAATAGTACTAGACTTCAATAACCCACTGTCAGAAAGAGACAGATTGACTGGATAAAAAGTCAGTAAGAAAATCCTTGAGCTCAACCAGACTCTTCAGTAAATGGACTTCGTAGATGCCTACAGAGTATTTCACCCCATAAAGTCAGAATTTACATTTTTCTCAGTTGCACATGGATCATTCTCCAAAATAGAACCATGTGCTCATTCATAGAACAGTTTTAAGCAAATATAAAGAGATTGAAGTTATCCCTTGTATACTGTCAGACCATAGTGCATGAAATTGGAGTTGATTAGCAAAGGAAAGCCCAGGATCCTTATGAACACATGGAAACTGAATGACACTCTGCTGAACAACCAAGGGGTCACAGAAGAAATTAGAGAAGAAATGGAACAGTTGTTACAACTAAACAATAACACCAATACAACATATAGAAATTTATGGGACACAATTAAAGCAGTTGAATGAGGAAAATTCATAGCAGTGAAGGCCTACATCCAGAAAACAGAGCAAGCTCAAATAAACAATTTAATGCTGAATCCCAAGCAACTAGAAAGAGAGGAACAAAACGAACCAAAAGCTCACACTAGGCAAGAAATTAGAAGGATCAGGGCAGAAATTAATGCACTAGGAACTAAGAGAATGGTACAAAAAAAATCAATGAATCAAAGAGTTGGTTCTTTGAAAGGATAAACAAAATTGATAGACCCTTAGCAAACCTCATTAAACAAAGGAAGGAAAAGGCTCATGTCTATACTATTAGGAATGAGAATGGAGAAATTACTATCGACCTAGAGGAATTCCAGAGAATATCAAACATCTACTTTGAAAATTTATACTTTAATAAAATGGAAAATGTAGAAGAAATGGATAGATTTCTAGAAACATATGAACTCCTAAAGCTGAATAAAGAAGATATAGAAATGTTAAATACCTCAGTATCAATCTGTGAAATTGAAAATGTAATTATATACAAAAGAATTAAAAGACTCATATCACAGTGACATATGTGCACCCATGTCTATAGCAGCTCAGTTTGTGATTGCTACATCTTGAAAATAACCCAAGTGTCCATCAACTGGAGACTGGATAAAAAAGCTGTGGTTCTTCTACAGAATAAAGTATTACTCTGCCATAAAAAATGATAAATTTGAATCATTTATACTTAAATGGACATACCTTGAGGATATCCTCGTAAGTGAAATAAATAGGTCACAGATAGGTACATAAAACATCTTTTTCTGGGATGAGATAATAAAGATGTAAATGAGTTCTAGAATTATATGTTATATATTGTGAAATAGAAAATACTTAAAGTGAAATAGAGTGAAGAGGGAAAAACAATGATATTATAATAAAAAAGAAAGGAAACAAAGTTTATGTATTTAGGGGGGTGGTAGGGTGTGTAGGGATATGGGAAAAAATAAGAATTAAATTGTGTCTTATACTGGTAGAAATTCCCACTATGGAGTGCAATCATGATGCATATATGTAACGTACCAATAAAGGTTTCAATTAAAAAAAAACCCACCAACAAATAAAAGTCCTGGAGCTGAGGGCTTTACTGCTGAATTTTATAAAAGTTTTAAAGAAGAGTTAGTGCCTCTACTTCTGAAACTCTTCAATGGATTTGAAAGGGAAGCAGTACTCCCAAACTCATTCCTGGAAGCAACCATTACCCTGATTCCAAAAGCAGAGAAAGACCCAACCAAAAAAGAGAACTACAGGCCAATATCCCTAATGAATATCGATGCAAAAATCCTATATAAGATACTGACAAACAGAATACAGAGAATTATCAAAAAGATTATACACCCTGACCAAGTTGGATTCATCCCAGGGATGCAAGAATGGTTCAACATCTGTAAATCCATAAATGTAATATACTTTATTAACAGATTCAAGGACAAAAACCATATGGTCATCTCAATTGATGCAGAAAAAGCGTTTCACAAAATACAACACTCATTTATGTTCAAACCCTACAGAATATGAATAGATGGTTTTTATCTGAAACTAATAAAAGTTATCTATGATAAACCATCAGCCAACATTATATTAAATGGTCAAAAACTGAAATCTTTCACACTAAGATCAGGAACAAGACAAGGATGTGCCCTCTCACAACTTCTGCTCAGTATAGTTCTGGAAATATTAGCCGAGCAATTAGGCAAGAGAAAGAAATAAAGGGAATAAAGATAGGAAAGAAAGAATTTAAATTGTCATTATTTGCTGATGACATAATGCTCTATCTAGAGGATTCTAAAAACTCAATTTAAAAACTGCTGGACCTAATTACCAGATTTAGTCATGTAGCTGGATACAAGGTCAACATTCCATAATCAATAGCCTTTGTATACACAAACAGTAGACCCACTGAGATAGAAATTGGGGAGTCAGTTCCTTTCACAATAGCACTCAAAAAAATAAAATACTTATGAACCAATATAACAAAGGTGGTGAAAGACCTCTACTCTGAAAACTACAACATTCTGAAATTGGAGATAGAAGATGATATCAAAAAATGGAAAGACATACCTTTCTCCTAGGTAGGAAGAACCAACATCATCAAAATAGCTATACTCCCAAAACTACTATACAGATTCAATGCAATCCCGATTGAAATCCCAACAGCATATTTCAAAATCTAGAGAAAAAACTCCAAACTTTCATCAGGAACCACAAAAGATCTAGAATAGTGAAATCAATTTTAAGTAACAGGGAGATGGTGAGGGTTATTACAAGCCCGAACCTGAAACTATACTATAAAGCCACTGTGATAAAAGCTGCATGGAACTGACAAAGTAATATACCTGAGTATCAGTGGAGTAGATTTGAGTATCCAGAAACTAATGCAAAAACACTGAGCCACTTCATCTTTGACAAAGGAGCCAAAAATCCTCAATGGAGGAAAGATAGGCTCTTTAACAAATGGTGCTGGAAAAACTGGGATTTAAGTTGCCAAAGACTAAAACTAGATCTAATTCTTTCAGCGTGTACCAAGCTAAAATCAAAGTGGATGAGACAACTAAATATTAAAACAGACACTCTAAACCTGCTGCAAAATAGGTTAGGTAAAACTCCTAAAGACATTGGCTTAGGGAACGACTTCTTGAACAAAATCTCTAAAGAACAAGAATTGGCAGAAGAAATCAACAAATGGGACCTCATTCTTTTGAAAAGCTTCTGTACAGCAAAGGAAGCCACCAGCAGAGCGAATAGGCAGCCAACAATGTGGGGAAAAATCTTTACTAGCTGTTCCTCAGACAAAGGGCTACTATCTAGAATATATAAAGAGCTTAAGAAAATCAGCCCACCCAAATTTAAAGACCCAATTCAAAAATAGGCATGTAAAATGAATAGATACTTTTCAGAGGAAGAAGTAAGAGCAGCTAAGAAGTAGATGAAGAGACTTACAGGCCTCCAGGCCCATGCCTGAAGAGCACCCAGGGACTGAGGTTAGCAGTGGGCAGATTGGGAAACGGTGACTGTACCACCGAATCTGTGCCGGGGTTGGAGCATACTGGCCTCCAGGAGCACGCTGGAAGAATGCCCAGGGACTGAGTGTAGCAGTGGGCGGCTTGGGAAATGGCGACTGTGCCACCCAATCTGTGCCGGGGTTGGAGCTTACTGGGCTCCAGGCCCATGCTGGAAGAGCGCCCAGGGACTGAATTTAGCAGCCGTTGGCTTGGGAAATGCTGACTGTGCCACCAAATCTGGGCCGGGGTTGGAGCATACTGGCCTCCAGGCACATGCCGAAACAGCGTCCAGGGACTGAGTTTAGCAGTGCGTGGCTCGGGAAATGGTGACTGTGCCACCAAATCTGTGCCACGGTACGAGCTTATGGGCCTCCAGGCCCACGCCGGAAGAGCGCCCCGGGACTGAGTTTAGCAGCAGGCAGCTCGGGAAACGGCGACTGCGGAACCGAGTTTGCATCACCAAATCTGCACCGGGGTTAGAGCTTACTGGCCTCCAGGCCCATGCCGGAAGAGCTCCCAGGGACTGAGTTTAGCAGCGGGTGGCTTGGGAAGAGGCAACTGTGCCACTGAATCTGTGTGGGGTTGGGGCTTACTGGCCTCCAGGCCCAGGCCGGAAGCGCACCCAGGGACTGAGTTTAGCAGTGGGTGGCTAGGGAAAGGGCAACAGTGGTACCTAATCTGCTTCACCAAATCTGCGCCAAGGTTGGAGCTTGCTGGCTTCCAGGCCTATGCCAGAAGAGCGCCCAGGGACTGAGGTTAGGAGGTCAGAGTCTGACTTTCTCACAGAAACTTCAGAACCACATCCAGTCAGCTTGTATTGGTGAGTAGGTGGGCCTGTTGGAACAACAGCCCCAACCATTGCAGCTGCACAGGGCCTACAGCCTACTGGCCTCCAGACCGACTACACAAGTGAGCCCAGAGACTCTGTATTGGTGAGCAGGCTGGCCCACTGGAACCTCAGGCAGGCACCATTGTAGCAGTTCAGGAGCCACAGTCTTCCTGCCTCTAAAGCAGATAGGAGAAGGTGTTCTGACTGTATTGACTGAGTGCCTCATATGGTGTGCCAGAACTAGAGGATTTCTTTAGGTCCCAATACAAACGGCAAAGAACAAGCCAAGAAACACTGATATTTTAAGGTTCCTAACTATTAGAAGGAAAGTGACTTGCAACAAACAGCGCCAGAAAACAGGGCAGGTCAGAGATGAGGAAACACTCAGATTCTCAGATACAAAGATCCTCACCTCCAGGAAACACAAGGGGAAGGAAAATAGAGAAGTTTGAAGCCCAGTCTCCAGGACTCTCAGAAATGGTAACCAAAGCAGATCCAGTAAAATGGAAATCAGAACTGATCTCTAAAATGAAAGCAGAGATATTAGACACTGTCAACATGATGATTAATAAAGCTAAAGAGGAAATCATGGAGTTGATAGAATCCAAGATAGCAAA
>PVIR01029047.1:0-21426 GCA_004026965.1 Petromus typicus | reverse complement strand
AAAAAAATTTTTTCCTCTTGGTGCTGGGTGGGGTTTAAACCAGGGCATTTGCATTGAGCAATACTCCCAACCATTTTTTTATTTTTTACTCAGAGACGGTGTCTTCCTAAATCAAGAAATTTTCTAGGCTAGACTGACACTTGTAGTCTTTATGCCTCAGCTACCCAGAGTGCTGGGATTATAGGCATATGTCACCATCTAGTTTAAAAAGTTTTTGAAGAATTAAGATGCATTATGCACACATTGTAATTCTCCACAATGAATGCAACCATTATGTACTCCAAACATTATTTAGAGAAATGAAAAATTTTTTTTTTTTTTAGTTTTTTTGAGACACGATCTTGCTTTGTAGTTCAGGTTGGCCCTGAATTCAGCCTCAAACTCAGCAGTCCTCCTGCCTCTACCTCCCGAGCGCTTAGAATGCAAGTGTGAGTCACCATGCCTGACATTATTGTATGTGATTACCAGGGATTGAACTCAGGACCATTGCCCTTACAAGGCCGGTGCCAGAACCATTGAGCTAAATTCCCAGCCCAATAAAAGTAAATTTTAAAAACCTTTTGAACTATGTGATTGTGTTAACTATTAAACATATTTTAAAATTTTTTTCCAGTACTCGAGCACGAACCCAGGATGTCTTTGCAAGTGCTTTACTGTTGAACTACACCTCAATCCTTTTAATTGTTTATTCTGAGACAAGGTTTCACTAAGTTGCCAACTCTGGCACTGAACTTACCACTCTCCTGTCTCAGTGTCCTCCATACCTCAGGTCACAGATAGGTGTCACTTTCAGTTTTTAAAAAGTTTTTAATAAAAAAGGTCAAGCAGAAAAAAATAATGATTTCAACGACTTGAACAAGAGAACTAATAAATTTCATAGGTTTGTATAGAAGCATGCAATCAGCACATAGAAAATATGAATTCTTGTGAATAGTTTTTTTTTTGGTTGGCCATCTATTATTATTATTATTGTTATTGTTATTATTATTATTTTGAAACAGTCTTACTATGTATTCAGGCTGCCCTTGAACTCAGTGTGTAGACCAGGCCATCCTTGAACTTGAAGTGAACCTCCTGCCTCAGCCTTCTGAGTACTGAGGTTACAGACACTACCACCATGCCCAGCATTAGTTGGCCACCATTGTTAAAGAAATTAAATACAGTGTTTCTCATCTCACTACTGTACCATAAAATTAGGAACCAACAATAAAATGAAAGGTGAGTTTGGAAATCCACCCCCCCAAAAAACTCATATAAAACAATGAATGGATTAAAAAATGGAAACACAATGAAAGTGACCAAATATTTGGAACTCAATGACAATAAAACAATAACAACCATCAAATATCATGGGATGCAGATAAATCAGCATGAATATTAGGAAACAATGAAGATGGGACGTTTATCAGTGTTGGATATAAACCTAGAGAATGAATAAAACTCAGAACCCAATGAGTACAGAAGAGATGAAAGAATCAAAATTGAATTCAAATCCATGAAACAGAAAACAAACAAAAACCCAAGCACAGATGTTTTTAGAAGACCAAATGAGCAGATATCTTGCAAAAGTGGCTGAGAAAGAGGAGGCAGACAGTATTAGGACAACAGCGTGCTGTAAATGGGTGTCTGGTAGAGACTGAAGTCAGCAACGTCTCCGATGCGGAGTTGATTGGCGCCTCTCAGTCACTTCTGCCTCCTGCAAGGTGTCTCCGCGAGTGCAGAGTCCGGGAAGCTGACAAGTGGCTTTCCTTCTGGAAAGAAGTATGTTTGCAAGTTGGCTGCACCTGTGGGCGATGTGGGATCCTCATTGCAGAGTCTGGTCCCCACTCTCCCAGTGGTGCCAAGTTGGCGGTTGCCCTGGAGGGTTAGTGAGGACTCAGCCTTTGTATTCAGACATGACTGACAAGAAGAGGGGTTGCTGGAGTCCGGGGCTGGTTGGGTAGAGCCCAGCATAGGCCTCTGCCCTGGGCTCTGTCCCCAGCAAGGGGTGAAAGGTGATTGTCAACAATTCAGTGCTGTGAAATTTGAAAACTTAGGGAAATTAATAGTTCCTAGGAAGTATAAATTGCTAGAAAAGCCAAACTAACACTAAAAACAAGAATAGACTGGTAATAGCAAAATAAATAGGCAGTCAAAATTGCTTCCCTTCCTAACCTCCCATGCACAGGGTTCTAGGCCTAGACTGTTTTGTGGGCCAGTTTTCCAAGAAAAAAGATAACCTGTGTGATATACAAGTTACTCCAGAGAGAAGAAAAATAAAAACAGCTATCCAGTTTGCCTTTTGAAGATAATATGACCTTAAAATTAAGAACTGGGTAAAGAGTGCTACAAAAGAAAATGAAAATCCATCTTTAATTAGGTAGAAGTGAAAAAATTCTAATTAAATTATGATGTAAACATATTAAATCCAACAGTATTAAAAATGATCAGCATGACCATGCAGGGTTTATTTCAGGATAATATTATAAAATATATTAATTTAATTAATTCAGGACACTAACAGATTGAAGGAAAAACACCATATGATTTAAATAGATTCAGAAAAGCCATTTTGCAAGATTCAATACCCATTCATGATTTTTTAAAAAAATTTCTTGGCTAGAACTTAAAAGCTTTTTTTTTCCTGTACTGAGAATTAAACCTAAGGCTTTGCAAATGCTAGGCTGGCACTTAAGTGGTAGACTACAACTCCATCCCTTTTTAAATTTTTTTGACTTTGAGACAGGCTCTCACTAAGTTGTCCAGGCTGGACTCAAACTTGTAATCCTCCTGCCTCAGCTTCCTGAGTCATAGGGATTAATTTCAGACATCACCACACCTGGCTTTAAGGATCTTCTTAATCTGATAAAAGATATCTGCCAAAAGCTTGCAGTGAGCACCATTCTCGGTTGATAAACTTTGGAAATATTTCCACTAAAGTCAGAAATCACCAAGATGTCAGTGGTTATGACTAGTTTATGGCCATTTAGTGGTTCTGTTCTACGTCAATGGAATAGAATTATTTTCTTCACTATTTTCTGTTAGAAGAAAACTCAAGGAATCAGGAAGTAGCAGAGCTAATGTCTTCAAGGTGCCTAGATTTAAGTGCAACATCAAAGAAACAATGAGCTGGGGAAGGAAATAGCTCTTGGTAAAGTACTTGTGGCTTTTGAGGCTCTGAGTTCAATCCCCAATTTTCCCTTCAAAACGAAGGAAGAAAAATTATGCATAAAGAAAGCAACATTTTTTTGTATGATAACCCCATATAAACAAAGAGAAAAAGATGAGAAGTAAATTAAAAAGGCCAAGAGGGACTTGGGCAAATAGCTCAGTAAAGCACTCTCCTAGCAACTACAAGGCCCCAGGTTCCATACTGGTACCACAGAAATAGAATAAACTAGACAGACAGAAAATCCTGGGCCAGTGCTATAGACCAGCTGTGCATCACCTGCCCTGAGTTCAATTCTTTGTACCAAAAACAGAACAAAAAAATCCTACAAATGTATATGTCAGAGCACAGAGAAGCCAGGCACAGTGGTGCACACCTGTAATCCCAGCCCTTGGGAGGCTGAGGCAGGAGGAACTGCACGGAGTTCAATGGCAGTGTAAGCTACATAATGAGTTCAAGCCAGCCTGAACTAGGTAGCAAGATCCTGTCTCAGAAAAAAAAAAAAAAGAAATGAACAAATTATGTTTGTGAAAGGGAAGACCCCATCGCTAAATGGTAATTCTGCCCAAACTGATCTATTGATTCAATGTGACCTCAACAAAAATTCCCAATAGATTTTGTAGTCCTTTGACAATATTTTTTTCAATTTATACTGAAGATGAGCAGTTCCAACGAGCCACAAACCCAATTCTGAAAGAGAAGCATAAGTGCCAGAAGTCAAGGCATCATAAGTCTAGAGTAATTAAAATAATGAGGATTATGCAGAATAAACACATAGATCGGTGGGACAGAACAGACAGTCCCAAATAGGGGAAACAGTCCCAAACAGTTTCAAATGTCATGAGGTCTTGGTCTCTGAAGGACATGGCCTCACAGGTCAGTGGGGAAGGGTGGATGTTTAAGAAATCAGAGAAGGAAAATGGTTTTTCTGCAAAAATTAAAAAAATGTCCTTATCCATTCCACATCTAGCAAGTAAATTCCAGATAAATTAAAGATCCAAGTATGAAAAGCAACATTTTTTAAAGATTAAAAGGAAAATATATTAGGGGGCTGGGGATTTAGCTCAGTGGTTCCGGCGCCTGTCGTGCAAGCGCAAGGACCGGGGTTCGATCCCCGGTCACCACATACCATACTGGGTGTGGAGACTCATGCCCGGCAGCAACCAGTACCACATACCATAGTGCCGGGCGTGGTGGCTCACGCCTGTAATCCCAGCACTCAGGAGGCAGAGGCAGGAGGATTGCTGTGATGTGAGTTTGAGGCTGAGCTCAGGGCCAGCGTGAACCACAAAGCGAGACCCTGTCTCAAAAAATCTAAAAAAAAAAAAAAAAAGAAAAATATATTAGATTTTTCCAAAGAAACAGAACAAATGAAACATATACAATTTAGAGGTATTATTTCATATGATTATGAAAGCCTAGAAATTCCAGATCTGATGTCTGCAGAATAAAAATTTATAGTGTTTTGAAAACATAAACCACGATGTCCAAGTTGGAACAATGTATGTAGGTAATGTGAGCCTCAGTCTCTTCTTTCATCCCCTCCGCCTGCACCGCTTGTACGTAATCATTTCTATTTGTCATGATTTGTTTTTCCAAGGCCTATCTGTATTAGTGAAGTAGCATCCTTTTCTTCTCTCAGTACTTCCTGCAAACTGGGGTGGGAGGTCTTGGTCGTGTCCCCAGGTGTGTCCAGAGAAGGAACCTCGCCTGTGTGTAGAAGCCCAGCTCTGCTTGCATTCCTCTGTTGTGTGCATTCCTCCTCGGTTTTGTTTATGGCCTCCGCTGCCGTGGAACTCGGACTCAAGAGTCCCCAGCTTCTGAAAGCAAATTTGCACCAGCGACTCCTGGGAACCTCCCTGGGTTCGGCCCGGACTGTCATTGCACCAGTGGTCCGGCCGGCCGGCCGTTCTAAGGCTCTAGCTTCTTGGACTAATCAGCTCCTGGTTCCCTGGCTGTACAGTCTGCAAATGCTGCTTGGGGACTACGGGCCTCTGAGTGCCTGAGCTGTGGTTGGATTCCCTCCAGTGAGTAAGTGTCCATTTGCGTGTTCTGTTCCATTCCTCTAGGACCCTAACGCACTGTCTCCTGTGTGTGATGCAGAGCTTCTCCTCCCTGATCAGACACTCAGTTTCTGTTCTCCAAACATCAGATCTGGAAACTTCTAGGCCTTCATAATTGTATGAAACAATCCCTCTAACTCTCCAGTACATGACTGGATGGCTGGATTTTAATTTGTTACTTCCCTACCAATAGGCTCATAAGTTCTTCTTACCTTTTCTTTTCTTTTATTTCTTTTTTCTTTTTTTGAGACAGGGTCTCTCTTTTGTAGTTCAGGCTGGCCCTGAGCTCACCCTTGAACTCACAGCAATCCTCCTGCCTCTGCCTCCTGAGTGCCAGGATTACAGGCGTGAGCTTCCACGCCTGGCACTGTGGTATGTGGTACTGATTGCTGCTGGGGTGAGTCTCCACACCCAGTATTGTAATGTGGTTAACCGGGGATTGAACCCGGGCCCTTGCACTTGCAAGACAGGCACTGGAACCACTGAGCTATATCCCCGGCCTATGCCCAGTATTGTTGTATGTTGTTATCAGGGATCGAACCTGGGTCCTTGCATTTGCAAGACAGGCACCAGAATCACTGAGCTAAATCCCTGACTGTCTTTTACATTTTTTACTTAACAAATAGTGTCCCTGCGAATGACCTTGAGTAAAGGTAATTTTTAATGCTTACAGAATATGCCTGGCTTTGCTCCTCCCTCAGCTTCTTTCTGTTTTGGTTTGCTTGTTTGTTTGTGCTCTGGGTTGCATGTGTTCTGCCATCATCTACACTTGCAGCCGTCACCTGCAGATCATGGCAGCAGTTACCCGAAACTCCACCCCCTCTCTTCCTGCTCCGAGTTCTTTCTTCTGGGTTTGCAGCGCAGTCTATGTGCTTCAGGCCCTGTCTCCTCCTTCCAAGCTTGAACTTGGGCCTGGATTGTCCAGGATTAGAATCTGAGCCTTCGCGGGGATCTGACCTCTGACGTGTTGCATCTTGGACTCCTCTGATTGTCTTCTCATGGTGTCATTGTTTCCTTTCTTTCCTTAATCCTTGGATTTCATTACTCCTCTCTCCTTTTCCTTTTTCATTTTAGATTTTGTTCATGCAATATGTTCTCTATCAGTTTATGTTGGTTTCACTTGCCTGGGAGATTTTCAGCTAATGTCACTGTCCCTGGCCGGTTGGAACCCCTGCTCTTACTGCGAGTCCTCTCCTTACTGGCTGGGCCCTGTCCTTGCAGGTCTCCAAGAAGATACTTCCCAGTCGTACCTGGAGGTGCACATCTTTGAAGCGAAGGGGAAGCACATCTGGGGATTTCAGCTTTCATCACCTAACCCTCTGCAGGTCTCAGGGCAGAGGCCGCTCTTCTCTCTGGAGTAACACAGGGTTCTGTGGGGCAGAGAAGGGACTGTCACCGGGTCGGAGGTCAAGTAGCTCTGGAACAGCCATTGCACCAGCCTGGGCTGTGCCTCTGGCTGCGAGTCCTGCTCCTTGGGGCTGCGCTCTGCTCCAGAAGGGCAGAGCGCTGTTTGTTTTTCCCACCTGCTGACGCACCACTCGGCTTCCTCCGACTTGCTTGTCACTTGTGAGTCCTCCGTCAGCTTTCCAGTTTTCAGCGTCTCTGTCCTTGTGGGCTTAAGTTCTCTGTGTATCTCTCCACTGATGCTTTGGAGGCATGTGGGAAAGGAGCCGGACTAATCAGACTGTTCAGTCCACCAGTTTGATCTGTTTTTCTATTTGGAACAGTGCTTTGATAGGGCAGATGCTATTTGAGTTGAGAAAGCCACTGCAGGGCGCCGGGCCTCCAGACAGAGGAGAGGGCAGTGCCAGGGCAGGTTGAACTGCTCCTCATGATGCCGGCCGGATCGTGAACTCTCGGAGAGGGGTGTGAGCATATTATTACCTGGGATAGACAGCACATTTCTGAGTTAACCTTGTTCCAAATCCTGGTCACGGGACCCTTTCTGGTGAATGAGACAGAGACACTCTGTACCTAGACGTGTGAGCAGTCTGGGCAATAAATATAAGCAGGAGGGTTATATTGTAATCCAGGCCGGCCAGGCAATGGGCCTTTCCTCAGAGTTAGGCACAGTGGCCCATGTCTGTCATCCCTCTCCCGAGGGAGGCTGAGGCTGGAGAATTATAAGTCCATATCCTGCCTGAGCACCATAGGGAGGCCCTGTCTTAAAAACAAAAGGACTGGGTGGGCGGAGGACAGGCCTCAAGGACCAGTACACTGGGGTGGGGAGGCAGACAGTTACTCAGTGGAAATAACTTCTCTTTTGCCTGTTTTTCCTCTGTCTTCCAGATGGCAGGTTGGATGCAGTCCTGGGCACTCCAGCAGTTATTGTGTGTTATGAGATATTCTTAAGGAAGGAATATTAACAAACCTGGGTTTAATAATACTGTGAAGGTACCATTTTCAGGTCTGGAGTACTTTTCACTAGACTTTTTTTTTTTAAATGTAAGAGATAAATAAAATTCTTTGTTTTTGCTCTTGGTTGTAATAATCACTTAAAAATGACAAGTCATGTAAGTGCTTGGCTTATATATCAAGCCATTTAATTCTTGCACCATTTCCCCTGTGTTACTGTTGAGGAACAAGGCACAGACTGGCTCAGGTTAATTCACCTGGCCTCTGAGCAGCTCGGGGCTTGTGGGCGCTGCTGTAGGCCTCGGGCTGTGTAGACAGAGCCAGACCAGTTTCCTCCCTCGCTGTCTCCCATCGTGCTTCCTAGAAGCAGGAGGACAAGGAAGTAAGCAGAGCCCCTTCCCCTGATGGCTGGGATGTGATGGAAGAACCAGAGCATTAGGTTGTGACTAGGGGTGGCGCAAACCACGGTCTGAGAAGGAGACCCGAGGCAGGGCTCGGGGGTCCTGGAGGGCTGCAGACAGGGGCCACAGCCTGGGCTAAGGGCGGTGGGCGAGAATCTCCTTCCCCCAGGGTACTAGGGAGTGTCAAGGCAGCCTCCTGAGTTCCATCTGTAAAGCCTCCCCAGCGTTTTGCATCATGTCCTTAGGTCTGTATTTGACTCAATTTATCTGAATTGAACCCATGACATAATTCTTTAGCTGACTTTAGATGCTATTTTTGTTATGAATAAAGAGATCTCCACAGATTCTTTGATAGCTATGGTAGAGAAAATTAGTGGCCAAATTTTAAGCTACTGATAAGAGCCTTTGGCACCATAAACCTATCTGTATTGATTAAATTAATCAAAAGTAAGAGATTTGAAGTGTTAAAAAGGGCAAAGTGCGTGTTAGACATCCAGTCTCTTGATTAATGTGGGGACTGGCAGGAACAGCTCTCTCAGGGGGCTGTGGGGAGACACTTGGGCTGCTCCTGTTGCCACCTTATCTCATAAGTTTCAATCTTTGGTCCCCAAGCTGATTGCAAATAAGGCAATTTTAAGGATGCTGTGGCAAGCTCAGAGGTGCTGGAAGCAGAGGCTGAGGTCATGCTAATTAGCTGTAAGTTATGACTACGATCCAGGTGATTCGGTTTGCCCTGCGTACTCAGGCAGCTCTGAGAGACTTGTCGCCCGGTCACAGGAGAAATGGCAGTGCGTGGGGCTCCACGAGGAGGGCACAGCTTGCCTGCGGGAGGCCATCGTTTCGAAGATGCTCTTCCTCTCATTCTTAATAAAGACCCGATGCATAATGAGGCAGGAGGGCCCAGTATTTGGAATGCAAATCTGGCCTACACAGCCACATCCTGGCAGAGCTGCCCGGAGGGAAAATAGTCCTGCAGCCGGCACCACAGCAGCCCTTCCCAAGGTTCCCTGGAGAACCTGTGAGCTCGGCCCTTAGCACGTCCTGTGGTGAGGGGCAGGGGAAATGTTAAGCCAAAGCGGACACTTAGAGAGACCAGTGAGGCCCCTGAGGCACCCCAGTGAACAGTCCAGACTGACTCTGAGGGAAATGAAAATGTAAGGGAATCTGTCATGGCTTGAGACAGATTTGGAGTTTGGAAGCTAACTTAAGTTTCCAAACGCAGGTCTGAGGAGTGCTGTACTGGCTCACTAAGTATTTGGTAAGTTTTGGGGTCATGGAAGAGAAATAGGCCTTGCAAAGGAAAGAACAAAGACTTCCAATCTGACAGTTCTGAGGAAGGCGCGGAGCAGCTCTGCTAGATCAAAACAGCCTTATTCAGAGGAGGGTGATCAACAGCCCAGCAACCCTTTCTTCCTGCCTTTTATTTCCTTCCGTCAGATCATGCATATGTTTCCTGATTTCTCATCCCTTCATTCACTCTGCCCCCAAGCAGAGGGTCAGGGAGTGATCAGGGATACATCCCGGGACAGAATATTAACAGCATCACCCTTGTTCCACATTATGGAGAAAGCATCATTGAGCCAGGGAAAATGAAGCAGATCATTCACCCAGGACGGCTCAGAATAGATCACTCCCGGCTCTGCACCCCCCATTCATAAGTGAATCCAGAGCTTTTTGAAAGGAGCTTAAAAGATTTTATTCCGAATCCATTTTCTTCCTACAGCTTTGGAAATAGGGCTCTGTAATTTAATGATTACAGATGTGCAAAAGAAGGAGCTAAACGAGATAACATCAGCTCCCTTTGTAATGAAAGACCAGATTTTCCAAATATAGAGCAAAATCCAATTGTTGGGCTACTGTTTATAAATGTTCCCCTTGGGGCACATGCACGACAGACCCAATTGGAACACACATGTATCCTTTCACATATAAAGAGCTTTCTCCTGGTACTTTACAGTTTGGGGAGATAAACTGCAAGTCACTTTCCCTACATTGCCCTCAGTAAACTGTGCTTATGGAATAAATCAAACCCCCAAACAACAAAACCATAGTTAGCAACAGAAATGGCAGCGTCCAAAACACCAGGGACTTGGGGCCGGGGAGTTAGCTCAGTGGTTCTGGCGCCTGTCTCGCAAGCGCAAGGGCCCAGGTTCGATTCCCGGTAACCACATAACAATACTGGGTGTGGAGACCCACACCCAGCAGCAACCAGCACCACATACCACAGTGCCGGGCGTGGTGGCTCACGCCTGTAATCCCAGCACTCAGGAGGCAGAGGCAGGAGGATTGTGATGTGAGTTGGAGGCTGAGCTCAGGGCCAGCCTGAACCACAAAAGCGAGACCCTGTCTCAAAAAACCTAAAAAAAAAAAAAAAAACACCAGGGACTTTCCAGTGGTTGATAAAAGCGGTGCCACAAAAAATACTATGTGGCATCCTAGATTAGATTCTGAAACAGGAAAAGGACCTTCATGGAAAACACGAATGAAGTGTCAGAAAATTTGGGGAAATAGTAACGTACCAATGTTAATCTGCTAGTTTTGACAAATGTACCATGGCTATATATACCAACATGGGAAAGAACCAAAGAACCGGGTGAAAGGTGTACAGAAATTCTCTGTTTTGCCTTTGTACCTTTTCTGTAGATGCAAATTATCCCAAAATATTGTTTTGTTTTGTCTTGTATTTTTAAAATGAGGTCACATTTCCATTTGTTGCTGGTAGGCATGTAAATGGTTATAAATGTTATACTACTCACTAGAAGTTTTAGAAGTGTGTGTGCTCTTTCACCCGTAATTTCATTTCCAGGGGTCTGCCTTTAGGAAATAGTTGAGGGGTCATCTCAGCATTCCCAGGAATGGGAAAAGTCAGCAACAAGCCTCAAGGTTAATAGTAGTTTCCATATGAACATTGGTGTAGTCATACCAAAGAGGTTACAAAGTTACAAAAAGTGAAGTTGGAGAAGTCGATTTGATGATGTGAAAAATGCTGACTGTATATTATCAAGAGAAAAAAAGCAGATTACAAAGTAGTTAATGTGATATAAACTCATTTTTTAAAGGCTATTTGCTTACAAGAAGGGAAGAAGAAATACCAAGGTATAAATGGTGGCTTCTTCTAGTTGTGTGGGTTTTGTGGAGTGCGCTGCGTACCCCTAAATTTGTATATTAAGCCCTAACTTGAAAGTGTGTGTGTTTGAAGACAGGGCCAAGAGGTAATTAAGTGAGGTCATGGGGATGTAATCCAGTAGGATCGGTGGCCTTAGAAGAGGAAGAGGATGGCACCTGTCTCTCATGTTCGTGAACCAAGAGAAGCCACGGAAGACACAGGGAGGACCGCTCTCAGAGGCTGACCAGGCCCAATCAGGCCCTTGAGCTTGGACTTTGCTGCCTCCAGAACTGTGAAGACATAATTGCTATTGTGCAAGCCACTATGTCTACGGTATTTTGTAAGGCAGCTTGAGCTGACTACAACAGTGAGTATTGTAAATGTTTTTGTTTTTTGCCATGAATTTGAATTGTTTTATTATTTTATTTAAGTTTTGGTTTTATGAGTGTGTGTTTGCCATAGACAATGATGGTTTTTACCATGTGGGGTTGGCACATGATCATAGCGCATCTTTATTATTTTCTCATCCCTTTTCCATCCCCACTTCCTTCCTTTGATTCCCTTCCTGTTTGTAAAACATCTATCCTCCTGTTTCCTCTTATCTATATTTTGTTTTTCCCTTTAATTTACTTATACGTTGGGTTCTTCTATGAGAGAAACCACATGATATTGAAGCTTTGTGTGTCTGATTTATTTCACTAAGCATTATGGTCTCATGATGCATCTGTTCTCCTACAAATGGCTCGTGTTTATCCTTCTTTTTTTTTTTTTTTAAAGGTTTTTTGAGACAAGGTCTCGCTTTGTGGTTTAGGCTGGCCCTGAGCCCAGCCTCCAACTCACATCACAGCAATCCTCCTGCCTCTGCCTCCCGAGTGCTGGGATGACAGGCGAGAGCCACCACGCCCGACACTGTGGTACGTGGTACTGGTTGCTGATGGGTGTGAGTCTCCATGCCCAGTATTGTTATGTGGTCACCAGGGATCAAACCCGGGTCCTTGTGCTTGCAAGACAGGTGCCAGAACCACTGAGCTATATCCCCGGCCCGTGTTTATCCTTCTTGATAGCAGAGTAGTAGTACTTCATTGTGTGTAGATACATTTTTTATCTGTTCATCTGTTGATGAACGTACAGGCTACTCCTCAGATTTCTCCATTATGAGTTATGTGGCTATGAACATAGGTGTGCATGGATCACAGCCACGTGGTATCTGTGACTCTTTTGGGAAGAGCTGAGTCAAACAGAATTTTCCTTTTTAGTGTTTTGAAGACTCTCTACACAGATTTCCATAATGACTGTACTAGTTTATGTTCCTACCCACAATGTAGAAGAGGTTTTTTTCTTCACAGCCTTACCAACATTTTTCATTATTTGGGTTTTATTATTTAAAGAATAATAATGTAGGGACTGGGGATTTAGCTCCATGGTTCCGGCGCCTGTCTTGCAAGCACAAGGGCCTGGTTTCATCCCCAGTTAACCACATACAATACTGGGGGTGGAGGCTCATGCCCAGCAGCATTCAGTACCACATACCACAGTGCCGGTCGTGGTGGCTCACGCCTGTGATCCCAGCACTCGGGAGGCAGAGGCAGGAGGATTGCTGTGATGGGAGTTTGAGGCTGAGGTCAAGGGCAGCCTGAACCACAAAGCAAGACCCTGTCTCAAAACAAAACAAAACAAAACAAAACAGAATAATAAATGTAAAAATGTTATTTTAGGGGCTCATTCTATTCTCGCCCCTCCAGTACCGGAGATTGAACTCGGGACCTTACACTTGCCAGGCAGGCGCAGCACCACTGAGCTACCCCTCCAGCGTGGGCCTCCTCCTGTTGACAAAATGAACAGCCACGCTCTGCTCTCTTCTGAAAATAACAATCTTTGAGCAGGAGGCAGAAACTCCTCCTAGACCTTTTCCTCCCAGGTCACTGTTGTCTGCTCCTTCTTCTCTGATGCTTGGGGAGGCCATGGGATCCCTCGTCCCTGCATCTCTACCCTTTATAGATCTGTGTGTTCAGATCTTGCCATCATAAGCCACGCATCTCTGTACATTAACTTAATTAACTTCCCCGAGCAGTTAGCAAAACAGGCAGTATTGCTCCTCAGGGCCCTGGTGCAGCCGGGCTCCCATCGCCAACACCAGGGCTAGCCCTGCTATTTTGACTGCCAGGCCAGCCATGTCCTGGGCCATCTTGTGAGTAGGATTCAGAGATCTGACTCAGCCCTCCAAGAGTCCCACCGCAGGCAAATTCTGGTCCTCATAAATTTCTTATTGGAACTAGAAATATGTTCCATTCTCCCACGTCCATGCCAACCGCGAGCTATTCCTGGGCTATGTGTTTTCTGGAGCCCCAAAGGCTGTGTAGGCTTTGACTGAGTCTTGAGCAGCCAGTCTTGATTTATTTCTGTGCCTCCACCTGGCTGTGAGGCAAAGCCTGGACCCTGGGCCAGGAAGAAGGTGGTGATTTTGAAAATGGCTCTGCCAGAGCTGCAGATGCCAGGATCTGTCAGTGTTGGGATCCAGCTTCCGACTTGTCTATTTATGTGTTTGTTCGGCTTTGGCAAGCCTGAGCTTGGATAAACATCTTTAAATCCTCTTCGGGAGTTTGCCGGTTTTGCATTAGTGAATGAGAGCTGTTGCAGAGATTGGCACTCTTTACTAGATTTCATAATGCTCAAGGATTAGGTCAAATCGAAGGTGACTGAATCGAAGAACCATTGCCCTGGCATGGGAATTGCTACTGTCCTCTTTGACTGTAGAACTTAGAAAATAATCAGTTTACTTATAAAGTAAGGAAATAAAAAGAGTATTGTATTCTGTGTACACTCAACAGATGTGCACCGGGCTTGAAAAGTGGCAGGCATCATGCCAAACTTGAGGAGAAATCGTGCTGAACAGGAGGACAGTATCTGCTGTCGAGGTGAGGACAGCGCCCAGGGAGACAGACACACCACGCTCCTGATCGCCATCCAAGGCCTTCAAATGAGTGGGCGTGTGAGGGGTATTTTCATCAGTGTGATCCCTGGAGCCGTCGCTGGCACCAGGCAGAGGGAGATGGGCATGTGTCCACAGTGGGCCGCCCCCGATCAGGCAGGACAGCCCGGACTGGTGAGCTCTCTGCATCATCCCTCGTCCTGTAAGTCATGAGAGCCTCAGTGAGGCAGGAAGAGCAAAAGTGATCCGACCAAGGCCGCCCCACTCCCAAACCCCAGTCACACTGCCTGCTGGGCACAGTCAGGGGTACACTTTTCAGGGCAGCCACCCAGGGGTCCAGCCTGAAGACACGCCCATCTCCCCACACTTTGCTGCACCTTCCCTGATGCCTTTCCTCTGTGGCAGCCCAGAAAATACCTCTCCCCAAAAACAAAGGAGGGAGGGTTGAGCTGGAAGCATTTAAAGGGAATTGGATGCAGGAGAGCTCTCAACCCTCACTCTATTTGCCTAAAAGTGGGACATGGATTTACAGAGACGAAAACATCCTGCCCGCTTCTCTGCCGGGGAGACCAAAGGCCAACCACTATGGATGGCTTTTGACGGTCATTTTCCCGGAGATGTTTCCATAAGAATCTACATGAACAAGACTTCCAAAACCAGCTTGATCCACCATTTATTTGCCTTCCCCAAGTTGCTGCCGCCTGGAGAGCCTCCACATCCTTTGCCTTTTTGTATCTTCTTTAAGAATTTCCTGTTCTCCTTTTAAGATGCTGTGCAAAGTGGCAGTGAAAACCACCCATTTTGAGAACTCCTCATCCCCCAAGTGTCTCCCTTGTACAAGTGAAAGGCACCTGTTCACAAGCTTCTGTCTGCTTCTCTCTTGTTCCTCTGTCTTTTGTTACAGATCTCCTATCCTGGACACTTTGAGACCACCCTGCCCTCGGCTGGCGCTGTGACGTCTGCACCGCAGAGCCCTGTGCCTTTTTCTCAGCCCAGTGCAGAAGCTGCAAGTGCCATCCTTCCGGGCTCCCTATCTTTGGAACAACTGCTTCCGGGGTCCCCTGTGCTTCCCCAGCTCCCATTAGTCTGTGTGGCTATTTGTCCCTTGAGCGTAAGGATGAGGTCTTCTTCCCCATCTTGAGGCAGCACTGTCATTTATTTCGGCGTCTTCAGGGCCACCTTCAGCCTCATGCATCCCCGGTGACAATAAATACGGCGTTGCAGGGATTCAGTTTTCTCCCTCCCACTGCCAGACACGGAGTGAGCAGCCGACACATCTTTGTTGAATTGATATGGGGGAGGGATGAGGGGAGATCAGCACCCAGGAGGCGTTTATTCCCCATTTATTTACAAGACATAGTGGAGGCCTGAAGTTATAAATGTCAGCTGGCGCCGCAGCTGACAGCCCATGTGTCCCAGCTTCCTGGGAGTGGCGGCATCAGCTTCTAACAACCACTCTCCAAGAAGTGGCCTGGCTGCCCCCTGCGGGGCTGGGAAGAGGCAGCCTGGAGGAGAGGCTGCGCCTCAGTCTTTCTGGGAGGGCAGCGTGGATGTTCTGACACACTCCTGCTCCTCAGCGGCTCCTCTCACCAGGTCGGTAATAGAGTCTTTAATGACACTTTCTAATGTAGACAGCACCATTCACTGGCACAATTGTGAGGTTTAATGACCGGTAAGCTGATGGCTTAGGAGGTGGTTCTAATAACTATGTTTTTGCAAAGGAAAGAAAATGGCCCCAAAGGACAAGGTGGATTTTTTTTTTCTTTCTTCCCCGACAACTGCACAGTGGGTTCAAAATCAAACCAGGACTGGAGCTCGGACTTTGACTCCCACTTATAGTCCACCCACACACACCTCCAGGCTGGAAGGCTGAAGGCTGCTGTCTAGGCGGGATTTAGCTCAAGTGGTACGGCACCTACCTTGCAAACCAAAGGTCTGAGTTCGATCCCCATTACTGGGGTGGGAGGTGGGAAGTAATACAACATTCATGGAAAAACTGAGACTGCTGTGCTGGACGCTTTGTCAGACTCTCAGGCTCTGTCCTTCATGCAGACCACCTCCAGAGAGGCCCAGAGAAGTGAAGGGAAGACAAACTACTGGCCACTCGCTCTGAGGTCTTCATGCCCAGCGCCAGGTGCCGGGTCTGAAAACCCTTTGGCTGGCTTTGCTGGCTGTGTGGAAGCATGGCTCTCCTCTCAGCCCTTTATGGATCTCCCCCTTACTGCCTTTATGAACCAGAGGAAAGCAAAACAAGTCGCCACGGTGCCAGGCTCTACTTGTTGGATGCGAAGAATCCGTGGACACAGCTCTCATCCCTAAGACGGTGCAGTGGCAGGGGCCTGCAGTCCTAGCTGCTTGGGAGACTAGCACGTTCCAGGCCAGCAAGACCCTGTCTCAAAATGTAGAAAAGTGTATAAATGGGCTGGGGATGTGGCACAGTAGTATCACCCACAATGTGATTGAGGGAAAAAAGGAGAGAGATAGAGAGAAAGAGAAAGAGAGAGATTTATAGGATGAATAAGAGAGAGAGATGGATGAGCAGAGATAGGGAAAGGGCTTGAGGCCCCTGGAGTGACCCCCCAGTCCCCTTCACGAAGACAACACAGTCTAAACAACAGGCTCACGGAGTTCGGCTGCTAAATGTACCACTTGATCTTCCGCCTAAACTGGCCTCCTCTCCAGCAGAACATGTCACGCACTAGCTCCATGTCGCAAGACTGCCGGAAAAGTATTTTGTTCTTAAACGCTGGGCGAATTAACTGAAAAGGCCATTAACTGAAAGGTCCTGGTTCTTGAAGTTCTGCTGAGGACAACACTTGCCCTGTTATGTAAAAATAGTCATCTGCCTGAAAAAAATATGTGTGATTGTTCCCAAGTAATGGTCACTTAAAGTTATGCGTGTTTGTTTTCCCTTTTGAGTGTTGTGAATATCGTTTAGGCCTTTTGGAAAAATGGTAAGAGCCCTAAGGAGCTCCGAGAACTGCAGGGTTCACTTTCCTCCCCAGTCAGAGTAGATTTTATGATTATTTTGCACAAGCTGAAGCCTGGTACAGGGCCATCACTGCTGGGAAGATAATTGGGAGATAATGTCAGTGGCAGAGGAAGTTGTCAGAGCTGAGTGGTCCCCTGGTGCCCTCGGAGGACTCAGAACGCAGGTGAAGCAGAGAGGATCCTTCATGGAGAAGAAGCGTGCAGCAAGAGCCCACCCGTCCCCTGCCGCTGGCGACGAGCACCCTGCAGCCGGATTCAGCCAGCGCCCATCTTGCGTCCTCCTGTCCCCGTCTAGAGCCAGCGTGGGTGCTGCCGGTGATTAGCAGCACACCGACGATAAGGCAGCAGCTAACTGAACTGAACTCACAGCAGAGGTGCCAACCAGTTTTGTGCCCGGGCTGGTAAATCTCCCCTCGGTGCTCACCCTCTAAGAAGACAAGGTCAGTTAGGGAGACAGACTGAGTTTGAAGGGCAGCGTAGCGGGAAGGCAGGGAGCAGCCGCCGGAGACCGGGGCGGACCTCTGGACCACCTTTGTCATTTGCCAGGACCGACTGTGTGACAGGGCCTGATGTCTCTAAGGCTGGCCTGTGGTGACAGTCTACATGGGAATTTGGCTTTGCTGAAGTAACAGAAACGCAGCCAGCCCTTCACTCACGGTGTGTGACAGGCTCGCAGGAGCACGCGCGATGCTTATTTATGGAAATACTCTCTCGGGTAGAGACCATTTCCACCCTCTTCCTTTTTCCATCTGTTTCCTTCCCACCACTAACTTGTCCCATTTCAGAGCTGACCAGACAGTATCCCAGGCATCACGCATTTTAATTCTCCCAGGAAAAATAATTCACATTTAGTTTTTCACTGAGCACTTCGCACAGTGGGGACCATAACACACTAATGAGAATTTATAGGATAAGCCGGGGTGGTGGTATTTCCTGTATTCCAGCTAGTTGGAAGGCTGAGTCAGGAGGATTGAAAAATTCCAGGCCTTCCTGGGAAATTTAATGAGACCCTGTCCCAAGATTTAGGGAAGGGGAGGGCCGGGGAGTTAGCGCAGTGGTTCTAGCGCCTGTCTTGCAAGCGCAAGGGCCTGGGTTCGATTCCCGGGTAACCACATACCATACTGGGTGTGGAGACTCACGCCCAGCAGCAACCAGTACCACATACCACAGTGCCGGGCGTGGTGGCTCACGCCTGTAATCCCAGCACTCGGGAGGCAGAGGCAGGAGGACTGTGATGTGAGTCTGAGGCTGAGCTCAGGGCCAGCCTGAACCACAAAGCGAGACCCTGTCTCCAAAAACCTAAAAAAAAAAAAAAAAAAAAAAGATTTAGGGAAGGGGAAAGGACTGGAGATGTAGCTCAGCACTCCCTGGGTTTAATCCCCAGTAGCAGAAAACAAATAAAGGTATAAAAAATTTATAGGATGAATGAGTGAAATAATGTTCCATCTTTTTTCACTTTCTCTTCAAGAAACTAGATGGAGGGAGTCTTGTCACACGTGACAGTTGAGGCCTTTGTCTTCAGCCCCACATCGAGGATAAAGGAAAGGAGAGGTGGCCACCTAGGCATGTCCCCACACAGGGCATTGCTCCAGTCAGATAAGACAAAATTAATCATAACAGGAAATAAAGGGGGTAAAGTTCATCCTGACAGAAGTCTTCAGTGAATCTATAATAACCAAATTTATTTTCTTTTGAGGTGATGCCATTAATTGTCAGAGATGGACTCTGATGAGCTGGGCTGGAAAGCCGGTAAGTGTCCAAAAAATGATGACAAGGGCCTTGGATTTAGCTCAGTGGTTCCAACGCCTGTCTTGTAAGGCGGATTCGATCCCCCGGTAACCACATACAATACTGGGTGTGGAGAATCACGCCCAGCAGCAATCAGTACCACATACCACAGTGCCGGGCGTGGTGGCTCACGCCTGTCACCCCAGCACTCAGGAGGCAGAGGCAGGAGGATTGCTGTGATGGGAGTTTGAGGCTGAGAGTAGGGCCAGCCTGAACTAGAGTGAGACCCTGTCTCCAAAAAAACCAAAAACAAACAAAAAACTGTTATAAGTGAGGAAGTGGAAGAAAGGAGCCTCAGTTAACCCGAGTCAGAAATGCTAGGGAGGGTTTTCTGTGTGAGCTAATCAGACCAGCCATGGTGCAGGGCATGGAGGGTGGGCAAGGATGTTTCTCACAACTATCTGTATATTTTACAAAGTAGAAATACTCTTGTTTTGGGGGCCGGGGATTTAGCTCAATGGTTCCGGCGCCTGTCATGCAAGCGCAAGGACCCGGGTTCGATCCCCGGTGACCACATACCTATACTGGGTGTGGAGACTCACGCCCAGCAGCAACCAGTACCACATACCACAGTGCCGGGCGTGATGGCTCACGCCTGTAATCCCAGTACTCGGGAGGCAGAGGCAGGAGGATTGCTGATGTGAGTTTGAGGCTGAGCTCAGGGCCAGCCTGAACCACAAAGCGAGACCCTGTCTCAAAAAAAAAAAAAAAAAAAAAAGAAATACTCTTGTTTTTGGTAAACTTTGAAAATATTGCAAACAAATAGAGCTGAAGGCGCACACTCTGCTGCTAGTCATGTTGAGCAGATAGTGTTGGTGTCCTGGGCTTACAGGTATAAGGTCACCTGTAAACAGGTGTTGTAGCAGGAGCAGTAAATGTCCTGGGGGTTGGTGTGCTCAGGGTCACTTTTCGCCCGCAGGTTTCATTACTCTGTCCCTCACTGAGCTTCCTGGGGTCCCTTCCCAGACAAAGGACTCATCCCCAGATCCTTGCATCTGGGGATCTCACATACTCCTAACTGCCCCTGACAGGCACACTGTCCACTCCAGCCCAGGGAGAGGTCCCCACTGGGCCCTCGGTCTCACAGGCCCTCAGACAGGTCGCTGTGTCTGCTGCTCAGCCTTCTGCAGTCTCCCACCCAGTCTACATTCTCACCCAACACACCTTTTCTCTAACACTTCCATAATATCCACACCTTGGTAAAAGTGTACCATAGTTTTTAACTTCAGATTTATTCAATCACCATTTCTTCAAATATTTCCTTTAAATTGATCCACCTGAGGTGGTTTCTTCTTGTCTGTATCCCCAAAGCCCAGGTAGAGAGACACACAGATAGACAGTTGTGACTTGGATCCAATATAATATGCTAAGTCTTACACAGGTTGGAGAAGGAAGTTGAAGTTAAAAACTCAGATTTTTTTTTTGCAGTAGAAACAATGTCATGTCTGATGGTGACTGAGAGGGTTTAGTCACTGGGTAATAATTCCCTCAAAGATGCCCACAGTTCTAATCTCCAGAATCTATTATTATGTTCCTTCACGTGGTAAAAGGGACCTTGTACATATGACTAAGTTAAGGATCATGTGACGGGGACATTTCTTGGATCTGGATGGGCCACATGTAACCAGAAGGGCCTTCGTAAGAGGGGAGAAGGAGTGTCGGAGTTAGAGTGAGACAGGGATTTGAAGACGCTAGATTTGCAGGTGGAAGGAGAGGGCACAAGCCAAGAAATGCCGACACCCTTGAGACTGGAGGGAAAAATGGGCCTCCTTGTCCCCCAGGTGAACCAGCTGTGCCGTCAGGTCACCCTGAGTGTAGTGTGGTGAAGCTGATGTGGCCTTTGGAGCCTGAAGAGTGAACGATCTGTTTGTGGCCGTCTCCTACAGCAGCAGAAGGAAACTACTGTGGATGCAAACCTGGTAGCTCGGTTACGAAGTATACGAAAGGGTTCCCAGTTAAATTTGAACTGCAGATAATGAAGAATTTTTAAAATAACTGTCTCAGTGTAGCGAACACACATGAAAGTTATTTGCTACTTATCTGAGCTTCAGATTTTTGGGGGAGGATACTGGAGATTGAACTCAGGACCTCATGCTGGCCAGATGTGCTGCTGAGCTACATCTTTGTCCCCTAAACTTCAAATTTAACTGAGTCCTGAATGCCACTCTTTGGTAAGTCTGGCCGCCTCCCAGTGGCTGAGTCAGGGAGTGGCCCTGGGCACTGGGAAGCAGCCACCCAAAGGCCTGGGCTGGGAGGCTCAGTAGAGAATGAACGTGTCCTTGGGAAGCAGCCACCCTCTGAGGGTAAGCTGCCATAGGCATTCAGTGAGTCAAGAATTGCAAATTAAAACAATAATAAGATATACATTTTGCCTACCAGAGTAGCTGATACTCAAAAGATAATAACGGTAGCTGACTTTGTGGAGCGATGACTGTATCCCTGGCAGGTGGCAGCATCTCTAGATGGATTCTCCTCCATAAGCCTCGGAGCAACCTTTGGTCTAGGTTGTGTCTGCCTCATTCCTGACCGGAAATGAGGCCAGGCTGGGGGAACAGCCCCGGGGACTGGGTGTTCACTGTGCTCTGCCCACACAGCCCGGAGCTTTCCCAGAGTGGAGTTTGGGAGCATCTAACTAAAATTAAACA
>PVIR01029046.1:0-21433 GCA_004026965.1 Petromus typicus | reverse complement strand
TTTCAATAGGAAGGTCTTTAGATTCCTGCTCATGGAAGATTCTTGAGCAGGCAATATTTGCAGTAACACTCTCAGAAGAGTGACACACTTTCTCTGGAGAAAGAGCAACATGAGCTAAATAAATGCCCAGGTAAGAGCTTCAGGATGAGGAGGAGAAGTGCAGGTCCCAGGTGCAAGGAGAAGGCCCAGGGGCTGAAACACAGGGAAGAAGGAGGACGAGCAGAGGGCTCGGGGCTGGAGAGCCAGGTAGGCCTTTAAGGATGTGATAATAATAAAGGCTACTAGGTGATGTAAGCAGAGAAATGACATGACCTCAGTTTTACTTTGCACCCTCCTTCTATGTAAAGAGAACAGGCTCCTAGAGAGAGAGGGTAGGAAATGTAGGGAGGGTAGGAATGTAGATCAGAAGACAGTACTTGATAGGTTTTAGTGATGTGGCTGATAGAAAAGAGTTAAATTAGAGATGTATCTTGGAAAGTGACCCAACATGATTTGTCAGTGGGCTCAATATGAGGCACTGGAAAAGAAAGAAGCTAAGGATATTCCTAGGCTTTTACCCGGAGAATCTGGTCCTTTGATGGGACTGTTAGCTCCAAAGGGACAATTTTGCCTTGGGGTAATGAAAAAAATACTTTCAGAAAAGAACAAATAACTGTGTTTTGTCGGGTAGTTTTGAGATACCTGTCTCGAATCCAAACAGAGATATAAAAGCCTCAAATTGGATGAGACCACTAAGCCAGAGAGCATGACTCAGGGACCCACAAGTGAAATACAGAGGAAAGAAGCCAGCGGAGGAGGCGGAGAAGAAAGTAATCGAAGAGGATATTGTCTTGCAGGAACCCAGAAAAGGCCAGTGTCTGAGAAAGAAGGCTGAACCATAGACGCTGCGGAGATGCTGGGTCTGTGCAGGAGACACTAGGCCACTGTTCTGATGGACACTGATCATTTGTTATTGTGATACCAGCTGGTTTCGTGGAGTCAAACGCCGACTTCGGTAGACTGAGGAAACAAGTGAGAAGTGAAAAATAAGCGCAATAAAGGTAAAGAATATTGTCATCCTTTTTCTGTGAAAAAGAGTTAAAAATGTAATGGCACTTGAAAAGTCCATCATGAGAGTACAGAGGAGAAAAGAAACAGTACCATGGTAAGAGCCAAATCCTTCAGAAGGTACAAGAGATGCATAAGAAAAAAGTGAAGAGACTGGTTTACAAAAAAAAAAAAATCACTTTGCGATGTAACAAAAGGAGTGGTAGGAAGTTAACAGTTCCTGTCCATTACAAAATTTTTTTTTTTCACCAGTAATGGTAGCTGAATCTACGCGGGTGAGGCATAAGTAAGTGTTTGTTTTTCACCAGACTTAGGGGTTTGGCAGTGAAGAACAATGAAAGAGATGCGCACAAGGAATGTGAGATGAGGAAAGGAGCAGACAGGCAATGCTCCCAGCTTGATAGGTTAGAAACAACAGCTCAAGGATATGGGCTAGTAACCGGACAAGGCACATATCAGATGGGGGCGGGGTCCTTGGAAAGGCAGAACCAAAGTAAGTGGCCCAGAAATACAGGAAGTGATTGTCAAAGACTGAGTTGTTTTTTTTAAGTAAAATTTTCCAAACCGACATAATTGTCAGGGATCAGAACTTCTAAGATAGTCCTGCCTGTGCGAGCAGCTGAGATGTGTTAGGAGGGAAGATCCTCAAAGGTAAAGAAATCAGAGAACGGAGGAGACTGAGTAATGTTTAAATTATTAGCTTGGAAGTGGAAATTGCCAAGAATAAAGGAGAAAGCGGTCAAGAAGGAGAGAATGACTCGAATGATGACATCTTCAACAGACAAGAGAGGCCCAGAGGCCAACAAATGGCAAGGAGAGCTTACGGTAGTACAGTCTCATGTCATGAGAATAAAAGATGGATGGAAGAAAGACAATTTAGAAGCACAAAAGAGGAAAAAGTGATGCCTTTCTGGCCTTTCTGCCCTTAGAAGTATGGAGTAGGAGGAATACAGGTACCAACTGACAGGATTTTGAAGAGGTAGCATTATCAGAGGACAGCCAGGCTGTACTGAGGACAACCAAGTGAGAGCAGACAGGCAATGCTCCCAGCTTGATAGGCTGGAAACAACAGCTCAAGGATAAGGGCAAGTAACCGGACAAGGCACATATCAGATTGGGGGGGATCCCCATCTGTTGGATGGGCTTTCTGTTGGAAAGTTGCAGCTGGAAGGGCTCCGAATGATGACAGATCATGATGGGGAGGCCTGAACAGTGTCACAGTTTAGATCTAGAGCAGGTCTTGAGTTTGCTTCCCTGGGGCTGGCGCACTCACTGAGTTTCTGTTGAGCGTCAAAGACAAGAGAATGTGGTCCAGTCCCTGCTGTGAGGGGCTCACTCCCAGAGCACTGGGCTGTGAGGCATGCTTCACGTGCATGTTACATTATACTTGTGAATGCATCCTGTGAAAGAGCTAGCCGGCTGTCTCCAGCGTCGATCTTCCCTGTCCTTACTGCCTAAGTGTGAACTGCCTAGTTGCAGGCTATACTTCCCCAGCTAAAGTGCTGCTGCAGGCCCTGTCAAATGTAGGAGAGCTTGTCTCAGCCTAAAGCACTCTACTGAGTAATTCTCCCAGTTTGCTCACTTTATGCGGAAAAAGAAAACATGATGAAAAAGCCATTGAAAGTTTGGACTCTCGGTTATAGGATCTAACGCAAAGAAGTAAATCAATGGCCGAGAAGAAGTACATCATCTATAAGAAGATAGTCGTGGTGCTCCTCAGCCTAAGCCAAGGGATGTAGGAAGCTGTGAGGGAGTAAGTCACTGATTAAAACTGGAACTGTACATGAAGAGAGGAAATTGGCTTCTCTTCCCCAACTCCCTGCATTTTTCAGTGTACAGTCCCACTGTGGTAAGTAGCCCCACAATCCCCAGGGGCCCCAGTAATCCTGACTTCCTGGTATTGATATCTTGTATATGGTCCATTTTTACAATGAATTAGGGCTATTCTTTGTGACTGACTGGATGCAGAAATAACAGTATGTGACTCTGAGCTGAGGTCATAATAAGCACGCAGCTTTTGACTTGGTCTCTTCAATCACTTGTCCTGCACAGAGCAAGTGTCAGCTTAGGAGAACACTGGAGTACCCCTCATAGGAGATACCTATGGAGAGGAACTGTGACTTTCCACCTGCAGCCTGCCGCCATGTGTCGGGCATGTGGGTGAGATCTGTGGAAGCAGATTCTCTAGCTCCAAGGAACTCTTTTGATGACTGAGACTCTAACATCTATAACTTCCTGAGGAACTTTCTAACATCTATAACCTACTTTGGTGGAACTTGCCAGTGGAATCTTTCCAAAATTCCTGACCCAAACAAACTGAGATAATTTTGTTATTAGGTTGAGCACAATGCTTTGAAGTGATACCTTCTGCAGCACTAGCTATGATCATCAGGGGAAGCCTAGATGATGTATTCCCTGAACTGAAGGTATATTCATAAACAGCCCTCAGTGTCAGATCTGAAGCTAGAAAGTTCTAAATGTGACATCTTCACTGGAACAGCCAGGTCAATCAGACTTGTGCAGAAAAATATAGACGTGTTTCTTCAAGACAAATTCAACACTAAGCCAGTTTCCCAGAGACATTTTGTGCAGTTTCTTTGTCTTGTATAATTGATCACAGAAGTCAAATGTCCCACAAAAATCAGAGACCTATGCAAAAGCCACCAGCATAAGTATTAAACTATCTTATCCACTGACAGAGGTAGACTTTTATGGCGGGAGGTGCCAAAGAAAGATTGGAACACTTTCTCTGAGTGCTCACAAAAACAGGAGCTAATATAATTTTAAATATATCCCAAGGAAATTATTAACCTAAACTGAGCCACTAGCATCAGACTATTGGATTACATGAGGGCCCTCCTCCTACACTGACATGCAAGCAGAATAACAGAAGAAAACATCTCTCCCCAGCATTCCTCCTATTGATCTCATAAGGCAGGGAGCTAAGTCTGAAGAGGATGGGAAGAAGGTAAATCAGAGCTTGGCTGTCTACCCATGTACACTACAGAGGATGCCTAGCCTTTGGTTAAAGAGAGAGAAGGCATTGAATTGAGTGTGGGATCAAGGTAATATTTGTCTAATATTAAACAGTTGGAAATTTATGAATCATCCAACATGTGAAGAGATGGGAAAAGGCGAATGTGCTCAACATTACATAGCTAACATTCCAGATTTGAAAACGGTGATTTCAAAACAAGACACTCTCATGCTGTGTCTCGGTGAGTTGAGACTCCCTCAGAGTAAAGGTTACACTTCATTTGTCACCCTGACATGAATATTCAGAGGATAGTTACATGAAATGCCACACACGTGGAAGACCTAGAAGTCACAGAAGTGTACAGTTTAGCTAATGGCCTCACACACACAGCTAGAGGGACAATGTGTTCGGCTATTGATTGCTTGAGACTTGAGAGAAGGTTATTGGATTTGAGGTAAACAGATTAGGGTTCTCAGCCTACTCTTATCACAGAAGAGGCCTAACAGCATCCTCCAGTCTTTCTAGAGTATGAGGATAATGAATCTCCTTCAGAAAGTAATTAGTTAAATAAAAAAGGACCTAACCAAACATTTGATACACAGTACATTCTCTTTATACTTAAAACATAATCTTGTAACTGTGAGGTTACAAGTATTATATCTTAGCTTTTCTTTTGATTTCATTGTCAATGTCAAATACAACACAGGTGTAATATTGATACACAGAGCACATAGACAAATTATCCTCAGCTGACAACAACAAAGGGAAAGAAAAATATAATCTACACAGCTACATAGCCATGAAATCTATTATAGTTATATATAAAACTATTTTCATGGGAATTTGATTTATAGCTTTAAAGAAAAAAAAATAGTCTTAAAACCATATAACCCCTAATGTATTCTTTCCCTAAAGCTAAAAACACACCTCCAGTTATTCTGTCCAACAAAAATATACCACAGCAGGTGGAGCACAAAAAAATTACATAGTTTCAATCTTTTCATTCATTTCAGTCTATTCCCTCAACAAAACCTTCAGCCTGCAGGTGCATGCAGCATAGTCCTGCTATGACAACAACAGTGTCTCTCTGTAGCCGGGGCTTCACCTAATGATGTGTGAACTAAATGTTAACTGCAGCGAAACGACTCCAAGCCAAGAAAACCCCAGCTGAGGGTCTTGTCTGGAAGAGGGGCTAAGCCACAGGAATACACCAAAGAAAGGGGTTGATCATCGGTCCTTGAGAGGTGATTCTTCTTTCTTTCCCTTCAACTTCTAATGTTGCAAGGACAGTATAAATAAAATTGGAATTTTCCATGTGCAGACATTCCTCGTGTGGGGGTCTGTGTCTGATTTCAGTCTAGAAACTAGCTTCTACATGAGTTTGAGAGCGAAGAAGGTTTTAAGACGGGTCAAACCAGTTCGAATAAAACACTAACCGATTATTGCAGAGTAGTTTCACATCTGGAATTGGTTACATGTGAAACAGAAGGAAGAACTTTTTTAGGATATTTGGTTTAATTACATCTTAAAACAAGAAAGACTCACCTAGGAATGCCAGCTAATCTCAAGCACAAGGGGCCACTTCTATCTAGTGAGCATAATTGCTTCTTTCTTCAAGGATAGTCATTCCCATCATACCCATAAATCATCTCTATCAGTAGTGCATCGACCCAGGCAAACTGAAATATTCTCCAATACCACTTTGCCTAGGAGTTTCTGTGCATTAAGGTTGACTCGACACCCTCAAATAGCTTGTCTCTTTTTTTAAAAAAAGGAAAGAAAAATAGTCTAAGAATATGTACGATTTTGGCATGAGGCCAAGCTAGAATTTAATTTACTAGCTGTGTGACTTTCGGAATGTCTTTTAATCTTTCTTTATCTGGGAAATGGGGATAATTCTTATCTTAAAGAGATCTGCACTCTGAGTCTTAAAATAAATCTTACAGCATATGTAAAACACCAACTATGAAACTATCTACTGCAGCAGGTATTCAACAAATGTCAGCTGTCTTGTCACTCCCTTTTTCCTCTCCTGAATTATTTATTAACTGCTCATTTTTCCAAAATCAATTTTTTGATTTTGATTATACAGTAAATATAATGAAACACAAAGCCGTAACCTAAAACCTAAGAAAATCAGTAGTTATGGCACAGGAAAATACAAGAAATTAAGCATATATATGGATTTGAAAGTGTTGTCCATTGGAATCTCAAAAATTGTTATTGTTGTAGTTGAATGCAGTACATGAGACGTATTTTCTGACATACCTTTTTATGCACTCAACAAATTGAATATTTATGATTTCGTCTCTGTCCTTTGTTCGTCCTCCATCATTTCAAAAAATAGTAGCATATTGTAGAAGTAACCAATATTCACATGTAACCAATATTTTGATCACATCCTCCTCCAATTAGCACAGTCACAGGCTGAGGCTGGAGAACAACCTGGACTCGAACGTGTCACTGCCCTGTAACTTGTGCCTTTGTAACATTTGAAATTAGCGGTGAGTGTTTGCAAACTAATCCTGTGCCCCTACGGTAGGAGAGAGCTCTGCCTTTGCGATGAGAAAGTCTAGAAGAATGACGCTGAAAGAAACATTTTACTCCCAAAGAGCAGGCTATGACCTTTCAAATGAAACCCAGCCAAAACATTTATATCCCATTAACACCTGTGAATGGAAAAGAGAGAGACAGGGAAAGAGGATACGTTGGCAAAGGCACTGTGGCATCGCTTGTTTTCACTGCCGTTCTCCTGAGTCTCCCTGAGGTTTATGATACATTTCATGAAGTTAATAGTAACATGGAAAGCCTTCTAATTCAATCACCTGTTCTCTCCACCGGAGTGCAGGGGCAGGGTGAGTTAGAAGACAGGGTGGACATGTGCAGACCAAGGAAATCAAAGTGGCATTGAAGGAGGATTTCAAACCCCGGATGCTTCAGATCCAAAGTGGTGGAACAAAGCATCATAGTCATCAAAATAAAAAAGAGTTGTTCACCCACAGTTTGAAAGTCCCTAGCGACTGTTTTTGGGGAACTTAGTTTGGAGTCTTTGTGTGCATGAAACAGTGTGGCGGTGTGGCGGGAACAGATGGAATTGATATTTAGATGATAAGCAAGGCAGGAAAACTGCTGGATAGGGTGGAAGACAGGCTATCCTTACCCCAGGAGCTGTTTGTAAACATTCCAGCTATCAGGATAATAGAAAGCCCAGTCCAGGCTCTTGCCATCTCTCCTCTGTGTCTGGTACTACCAGGTCTTAGGAGGAGGTGTTGAGTCCTTGTGTGCTAAAGCTTGTCAAGGGCACATCAAAATGTAATAACAAAATCAATCACCAGACAGATTGGATGGCAGATTTGGGCTGCTAACAAACAAGAAACCTTTCTTGTTATAGGATGTGCAAGCTTGTGGGCTGTACTGCAATTAGAAATGACTATTTTTTTTGCTTGAATTCTTATTATACTTTTCATTCTCACAAATGACAACAGCCAAAGACTATTTCTCACTCCTTAATGTGCACTATTCGTCTCTCTGTTGCTGAACTAACCAGCATCTTAATTGAACATCAATTGCTTTTTTTAATTTGAATTAAAGTTATTCGAGTGTTTGTGAAATATTGACACCTGTGAAATTAAGTGATATGTTCCTTAAAAACTAATTCTCTCGAGCTCTTTCTGTGTATGCAAAGTATCTTTCTGGCATTTATTTTAACTTTTGTTGTTGTGGTTTTAACCATATGTCTCTAGTAGGAAAGCAAGATTTTTGTTTCTCAACAGCTGATATGTACTTGTGACTGTGTCATCCAGAAGTCCGCAATACTGTTAGCAACAACTAAATCACTTCCACAGAAACTAAATTTAGCGTCTAGGAAGGGGAAGCAAATGGTACTTTTCTGTTACCTAGTAGACAAATTTCATGTGAACCAGCCCAGTGAACCAGGTCAATGTGTTTATCCGGGGGTGAAGGTCAGGCACCCAGAGATGTGAATGGCTTCCTCAGAGATTCACAGCCTATCTGGGCCAGGATTGGGGATCTGTGCAGCTGACTATGCAGCTTGCAGGCAACTGCAAACAACCCTGGAAGGAAGCACAGAGGGAGCTGATGGAAAAAAGACAGGGGACCATGGAGCCCGGTTTTCTACAGACAGCCAGGGAATGTCTATTCAAGAGCAAGCTGTTGTCCAAAGTGACTGTTCCCAATAGAAAAGTTGACAGACACAAATTGTCACAGAGTGGAGATAATTCAGTTTGTAATTTTTTAAATTGTCATTATTTGCTGATGACATGATACTCTATCTAGAGGATCCTAAAAACTCAACTAAGAACTGCTGGACTTCATCACCAAATTTAGTAGCATGGCTGGATACAAGGTCAATGCTCAAAAATCAATAGCCTTTGTATACACAAACAGCAGACACACTGAGATAGAAATTGGCAAGTGAGTTCTTTCATAATAGCACCCCCCAAAAATGAACTATCTAGGAATCAATCTAACAAAGGAGGTGAAAGATGTCTATTCTGAAAACTACAGCACTCTGAAAAAGAAGATAGAAGATATCAAAAATGGAAAGACATACCTTGCTCCTGGATAGGAAGAGCCAATATCATCAAAATGGCTACACTCCCACAGCTATATCTATATCTATATCTATATCAACTATATAGATTCAACGCAATCCTGATTGAAATCCCAACAGCATATTTCACAGTTCTAGAGAAAAAAAATCCAAACATTCATCTGGAACCACAAAAGACCTAGAAGAGTTAAAGCAACTCTATACTATAAGAGCTTTTTTTATTTTAGAGCTCTCAATAATAAGATCAAGAAATAGGTTGTGGGTCTTTAAGAAATAAGAGGGAGTAAAGAGAGAAACTATCCTCTGTTCATGCTTTTTATTGTACCACAAGCAAGAAGAAAAAGTAATTACACGTTGAAGTTTTCTCTGAATCAACAGCCATGTTTAAAGTCATTGTATATATCCCAGGCATTGAGCCAGGTTTTAGGTGTACAGAAATAAATTAGAAACTTCCTCTGTCCAGGGATGGTGAATAACCAGCAGTGAAGACACAGAAGCACCAACAGCCACTCACATGTGGCGCCCCACAGAGGCACAAAACGGAATTGTCAAAACTTCATTTCACGGAATTGTCAAAACTTCATTTCCAAAACATGGAGCTCTTCATATTGAATTAATTTTCAGGACAGACGGTGAAGAAAAAGCATCACAAGCAGAGGGTCAGGAACCAGGCAAAGCATTGAGTGAGGGAGTGAGCATGTAGGTTTAGGCATCCATGATATTTTGAAGATCAAACATTCTACAATAGGAATAAGATAGGAAGAACGTTTTTGGAGCACTGACAGGTTGACATAGTGTCTGCCATTTACAAAGATCTGTAGACAACCCTGTAGCAAACACATTGAAGAAGAAACTACTATTATGTTAATACAAGTTTTTCTTTCAAACAAACATCTGGTAGGAGTGACCAGTGTAGGTTTCCCAAATTCTTATTAAAAAATTCACATAGACATAGAACAAGTAAAACATACCTAAAGCCAATATCAATAATGCCCACATTTAAGGTGACTGGAGCTAAACCAAAACAAACCCATCTCCCACCTGTCTCCCTATCCTTCTATTTGTAGCCAAGAACAAAGAACCAGAAAGCTCCTGATTAGTAAATATAGGAGGCTCGGATTTTGTTATAGTTTAAAATGTCCTATCAAATCCTCCTGTGTCTGGAAGGTGGATTGTGACAGCCCTGATGCAATATGACTTCATCTTAGTTCACATATATCTGCAAAGACTCTATTTCCAAGTGAAGTACATTCATAAGTCCCAGCTCTTAGGGATTCAACATATCTTTGGCAGGACATAAAAGTTACAACTATGTACTGCTTATAAAAAATACACTTAAAGTTAATCATGAACAATTTACCTATGCCACCTTAAGGAAATATTCAACTTAGCGTGCTTTGATATAACCAAATATTAGAAACTTACTAAAACAGATTGCAGAATAAAAATAAACATGTGAAAAATGTTGTTGGTATGACATAAAGTAAAAATACCAAAAGGTTAAAGATAGATAATATATAAAGTTGATATAACGACTCAAAATATACATTTAACTGTAGTCTTTGGTAGGTTAAAGCCCAGTTTTTCCAGCACTATTTGTTAAAGAGGCTATCTTTCCTCCATTGAGGGTTTTTGGCTCCTTTGTCAAAGATGAGATGACTCAGTGTATCTGGAGATGTTTCTGGATCTTCTAATCTACTACATTGATCTTCGGATCTGTTACTTTGCCAGTACCATGCAGTTTTTATCACAGTGGTTTTGTAGCATAGTTTCAAAGGAATTGTAATACCCCCCACCATGTCCTTGTTGCTTAGAAGTGCTTGCACTCTTCTAGGTCTTTTGTGGTTCTAGAGAATTTTTGGATTTTTTTTCTCTAGATCTGTGAAATATGCTGTTGGGATTTGAATTGGAATTGCACTAAATCTATATAGTAGTTGTGGGAGTATAGCCACTTTGACAAACTCGAGACTAGATAAAGAAGATGTGGTTCTTTTATAGAATGGAGTATTATTCTGCCATAAAAAATGATAAGATTGAGTCATTCATACTCAAATGGATGTACCTTGAGGACATCCTCATAAGTGAAATAAATAGGTCACCCATGTGTAAATATCATATCTTTTCTCTAGCATGAGAAAATGAAGATGTAAATGAGTTCTAGGACATATAGTAGATATTATGATATAGAAAATATTTAAAAGGAAATAGAATGTAGGGGTAAATAATGACAGGAAAAAATATGATAATTTTAAAAAGGAAACAAAGCTTAAGTATATAGGGAGTGGAGGGGTTGTAGAGTGGATAGGGGAATGGGAAAAATGAGAATCAAGTCATGTCATATAGTGATACAAATTGTCAATGCTCAATGCAATGGTGATGTGTATTCATAATGTACCAATAAAGATTTGAATTTTTAAAAAGAGAAAAAATATGCATGTAAAAAATTTTAGTAATAGTACACTGAAATATTCTTAATAGTTAACACTGGGTAGTAGAATTAGAGGTGATTTTTAATTTTCATTTTTGTTATATTCTGTATTGATTGTAGTCAGGATCCATTATGTATAGCTTTATTAACTTGGGTGAGTGATCTAACTTTTATGCATCTTTGTGTCTTAACATGTAAGCTGTAAATAGAACAGCCTCAGAAAATTGTTTTAATTATGTTTATGGTCAGTTCTTCAATAAAAACAATAAGTATTTGACCAGAAATTTTCTGTGGTGTATCTGCTAGTAGTAGAAGATATATAAGTGATAATGTACTTTAAATGTTCCACGTTCATATTCTGTCTGATTGAGTGCGTGTGCCTGAGATATAGTATGATTCTGATGGCATTCAAGCATAAAGGTACTAAAGTGGCCCAGATAAGAATTGGACAGCTGTGTTTGTCCCTCCCCTTCCAAATACACAGCTCAGTCTCCTACACATTCAGATATCACGTGGCCTCTTTGATATTATGGACCTCTGGTTGTTTGCCCAGCTCTCTGACTGTGAGACACTGAGAGGCGAAGGTTGTGGGATTATCAGTGATTGGTTCCTGCCTTGCTCTGTCAAGGCCTGTGACCCTCACATGTACTCAAACCAGCTCTGCTCACCCGTGGCTAGTGTATTCAGGGCTGTCTCCATAAGACAGGGTGGTTTGAGATTCAGTCAGGACATTAACTCTGCTGGCAATTATGCTCCATTTCTGAGCAGCATCACCATCCTGCTTGTTCTGACCATCTCTGGGGTCAATAATCCATTCATGCAGCAAGTGTTACTTCATTAAAGCCCCTTTACTTGGTCCCAAATAAAACTGTAGGCCCCTTCCTGAAACTTAGTCATGCACTAGACATTATGCAGAAGAACCATACATTGTGGCAGCACATGACAGGATGCAGAGATAGAGAGAAATAGGAAAAGGTGACCACTTAAGACTGGGTGGTCAGAGAAAGCTTCTTTGAGGAAGTGACAGTTAATTAAAAACCTCCAGGGTAGCTGTCTGGAGCAGTCCTGTTTGGGAGACGTGGTTGCACAGTTGGACTATGGTGAGACCAAGCTTTCCTGCCTATACATGGACTTGGGGACTTGGACTTGACTCTTGTAGCAACAGGGACTCTGATGGTCCTTCATGCTGTGGTGTTCTGGGGCAGAACTATACCAGGATCTGCATGGATCTACAGGGATTATTGCTGACATCTGCTCTGCCCTGTGGGATCTTCATCAACAAGGATTATTCCTGGCATCTGCCCTGCCTACAGGAATTTCATCTACATGATTGCTGGCATCTACCCTGTTTTCCACATACTCAGACTGTGGGCATGAGAGCTTGGTACCAAATAAAAGTGCGGCAAGCTCAGGGCACAGAGGAGCATGGATTGGGCCCTGGTTCAGCTTCTTCTCTGAGTCTTATTTTCTTCCTGTTGTGATTGTTTCACCTTGTGCCACTGGAACCCGCAGGAGACTAGAACTTGGTGTGGAGGTTCTGGTTACATCCCCTTCCCCCGTTTCCCACAGGTAGGCAGACATACTTAGGGTTAGGGTCAGGGAACTCTGGCAGGCTGAGGCAGGAAGATCACAAGGTCATCCCTAACCTAGTCAATTTAATAGCTTACTGAAATCTTGTCTCAAAATAAATAAAATAAAATAATAAGAAGTTGGAGATATAGCTCAATGCAAAGGCCAGAGATTCAATCTCCAGTATTAAAAAAAAAACAAAAAACAAAAACTTGAAGGTAAGAGGAATGAGCAGTGAACAACTGGCAGGAATAATGACTCAGGCAAGTGAATGTTGCATGTGTGAACATGCTGAATGTGAGAGCCCTAGACAAATGCAAACAAGAAAAGAGAAGCCAGGAAGTGCCATAGGGGAGGGACCAGAGACACGACGCAGCTTAACAGAAGCTAGCTCACAGCACATGGCCTCATGGGACACACAAAACTACAACTTGCCTGTGTCAACCACACTGAGAATGCATTGGTAGGGTTTGTGTAAAACATTAATAGTTACTCAGATGGTGTTTTTATGAGAGTGGCTGATTTCTGGAAATAAATTAAAAGAGTAAAATATAGGGAGAATAAAAAGGAGGTTATAAAAAATTCCAGGTGAAGAGTAATAAACCCTTGTCCTCGGTGTTGGCAAAGAACTGGGGACACTGAGTTTTATGTTGAGAAAGAAATAATAGTGCTTCCTACTCAATTGTACTAGAAAAGAAAGGAAGGAGAGGTCATTGTCAGAATTTCTGCTGGAAGAAGTGACAAAATGAGTGTCCATTGACTGAGATGATAGACAGGGAGATTTCCTGGGGAACTGGTGGGGTGGATTTGAACACAAGGGTCACAGTTCAGTTTCGAAAACATGATCTTTCAAATACTGGGGCATCCAGTATCTAGCAGAGATGAAAGGAGGTGGCTGGATGTCGACATCTGGCTCTGAAATTCCAGGTTGAGTCTGAGCTCAGGATGAAAATGTGGAAATTGTCAGTGGCAGAATCATGCAGACTTTGAAAGGCAGTGTCCACCGCACCAAAGCTTAGCCTGAAAGCCTCCAATCAGTCCTGCTTCCTGAGGCAGAGGCCTACCTGGGGCCCCTCAGGTTCTCACCCAGCTGACATCTAGACTGAGATGGCCCAGACATTCCCTCCCCACCGGCCTCTTCACCCAAGACCTACCATGTCTGATTGAGTCCAGTCTGTACCTCATCCCTTTTCTGTCTTCTACTAGGCACTTGGGTTTAAATGAATATTTGCAGAAAGGCAGTATCTTTCTGCACAAGATGAACCCACAATGCTTCAGGGAAGAGAGGTGAGCCAAGTCTGGGGAGGGGTAGCCTTGTTTGCATGGAATTAGACACTGCTCATGTAGTAAGAACGAAGGGTAAAGAAGAAAAGCTAGCTCTGATAACTTTCATTTCTTTCCACCCAGTCTCTAGCCAGTGGACACTGAGAAAAACACTTTATAACATACTATTAAGCCCCAGAGAGCAGTAGAGACAGAAACAGCCTTGTGTGATGAGGGAATGCAGAAGATCTACCTACCTCCTGGCCCCAGGTGTGGCAGTGAGATGACCTACCGAGGGACTCCGATACTCCTCAGGAGCCAGTCTGAGTAGGCTGAGTTGTGGAGAAGACACATGCCACACACAGCCTGCCCAACAGGGAAACAGAGACACAGCAGTGACAGGCACTTCTGGCTGTGCACATGATTGCAAAAGCTGCCAACTTCATGCCAGGCCACACAGTCTCCTAACAGCTTGCAAGTGGCTGACACTTCTGATGGCCATAGGACAGTGGAAGATATCCTGAGATCAGAGACCTTAGCACATCTCAGCAAAAAAAAAAAAACACTTGTGGTCAAGCCAGCTGCTCTCATTAACCTGGACTGAACTCTCTCCCTGGATTTTGGATCAACAAATATAGCTATAGGAAGTTTTTGTGTTTTTTGTTTTTTGTTTTTTTTTTAAAAAAAGCTTTCTCATGAAGGCTGCTATGGCAGTTCATAGCATTGCAAATTAAACTGAAGTGCAGATGCGGTGGGACTCAGACTCCAGGGTGTCATCAGTGATTCCCAGCGATGTGTGAAAACCTCAGGATATGAGAAGCAGTCAGTAAAGGACATACAAAAGGGCAAGCTCTTAGTCCGGAAGTGGAAGGCATTATGAGGTCAAAAACAGGAGACAGGAAGTTCTCCATGTTGGGGAAAGCAAGAATGAATTGCTAAGGAATTTAGTTTGCTGGCATCTCTCCAAGGGTACTTCCTCCATCTTTGCCTGCTCCCAAGGCTTGTGAACTTGCTCAGAATTTGATGCAGGAGGCAGATAGGGATCAAGAAGTCAGCTTGATTCCTAGTGAAGCTGGGTCAGAGAATGTGGTACGTGAGGTCACAATCAGGCTCCCAGCCTCCCACTCCTATCTCAAACTGGAGATGTCTCCAGGGCAGATGCCCAGCTCAGCTCTTCAGATAATCACAAGGAGGCCAAGAGGACACATCCTGTCCAGGTAAACAAGCCCGACAGAAGATTCAGACGGGACTGAGTAGGAAAGTGCCCCACTCCACTCAGGCAATCAGATAAGTCCCTTCTGCTTTGGGAGGGGGCTGGCAGGAAGGGTGAAAACTTCCTCTCTTCCCAGTATTTCCAGAAAGACAGATGTTTCTATTTTATGGGCCTCGGTAGGGACGCCTGGAAAGGAAGAAAATTATTCTCCCTGCATTGTACTGGCATATACTGTCAGATTGTACACATTGATATTTAGAGAGGAAAAAAATTCTGTAGTTTCTCAATGAGCTAGAAGAAGGCCTAGACATCTTTTGATATAGTTGTTTTTCAAAAATTCTTTCATTAGCTGTTGAACTCTTTCCTCAAATATAAAGTGCAAGCAAGAGTTGTTTTAATCAAAAAGAGCAACGGTAAGGAGTATGGACATCTTTCTTCTACCCAGCAGCCACTCTAAGGCAACTCCCAGGAGCCCATGATTTCACAATAGCATTTTTAGTGCTCTGAAATGGATCTACGCATAGGGAAAGTGTTAACCATGGAAGTCACATGGGTGCTAACTTGTGTAGCTGAGCCAGAGGTGCGGCTGGGCCACAGGCTCCATCACGGTGTATTCCACCTTGACAAAGGTATAAAATCAACACAGACTTTCAATTCACTTGGAAAGGACTTAAAGCAACTCGGAGCTCCTTTCTTTTTAGACTACTATATTCCTCATCTATCAATCCCTAGAGGTCTTAGAGGAAGCTCTACCTTGCTAGGAGGTTCATACTAAAAAAGAATGTGGACCCTTGATTAGCCTTGTTGCTCATACAACATGATTATGATTCTAATCATAATGGGTTGATTGAAGAGATGAGCCAATGGAACTTCCAAGGTCACTTCATTACTGTAATGTGAACTACATTACACCTTTTCTTTTGATGTGTGTTCAACAAAGACCAGTCAAAAACAACAATCTGTGTGTATTTCCATAAGCAGCCACTGGCTAGTACCTATTGCCCTTACTGTTATAACCCTGATCTTACAGGAGAAAAGGACAGTTCAAGAATAAAACTCGTTTGGTAACTACAGAGAGGACTGAGCATATGAAACCAAATGAAATACCAACATTGAATCATAGTGGATCATAAAAGGGCAAACACTGACACTCTCCGATATCTCAACCTGTACTTTACTGGCCTGAATCTCAAATAATTTGGACCTTTCTACACTTCAAATAATACATTTGAGTTCCAATCTATCCTTAATTTGGCCTTTTAGAATAGGAACCCACAAAAAATGTGTGTGGCCCTGTATAGTGCTACCTCCATTCACAAATGCTTTTATTCACAAACAATTTGGTTACCAAACAGAAGCATTTGTCAAAATCTTGTTTCTGATTGCAAACTTTATTCACACCGGGTGACAGACAACAGCCATGTTTCCCATTCAAACACAAACATGACCATCTTTTCCAAAATCCTTGGATAAATTAAGTTCGTAAACCAATGAACCAATGTATTTTGTTATTGTTGTGTATATTCTACCAAAAGTCACTGAGCATATCTTAGGCACAGTGCCAGCGTCTTCTTCATGTTATCACTGGTTCCAGGCGTTTCTCCCCTCCTCTTCCCCTCCACTGATGTTCACACACAGGAATCATACAGAGACTACACTAGGAACACCAACTGATTCCATGCCAACTGCTAAAGACACAATACAGAACAACTTTCACCATTTCCAAAGGTCATAGAAGAGCCAGGAACTAGGGTTTACCACTTCCAGAGAGCATTATGAAGAGTATATACTTATTTCTATTATCGCTTTCATAATTATATCCACAGCATAGGCCCTACAAAAGCAGATGCATTGCTTAAAAAGCCACTTGGTGAGTGTCAGGGAAATTCATATCATCCCACGCTGGTGAGCCAGAATATCACTATCACCAGACTGACTTTACAAAACAAAGTGGAGGGAAGAAGCAGAGGCAGGGGAACTCAAACATCAAACAGGATTGATGGGTTTATCATCATCGCAGTACATTACAGAGTGACCTCTGCAGACTGGAAATTGGGTTACATCAACAAACCTCACTTTAAAGGGCGAGATGAAAGAGGGCCTCCCCGACGCTCCGCAGCATTACTGGCTCAGGTTTAAAGGAGGTATGCAGCCAGGTACCCGTGTCACATTTCAATCTGTGATAATGACATGGATGTGAAAACACGAGCCTTTGAAATTGAGCCTTTCACACGTTGCACGGAAACCTGAATGCACTCTGCTTCGAAGACCTGAAGGAGAGGGGAGTTAAAACGACAAAGGAGAAACCTGTATGCGGGGGACGGTTCTGAATTTTCCTGACATGGGCGGTAACTCAAATCTGCTAAAGTAGAGCTTAGTTCAGATCATGACATGGATTTGTTTGATTTTCCTCGATATCAAGGCTTACCTGCCTTGTGCAGACTCCCAGACTCAGTGATGTGTTGCCAAGGTAATGGAAATTATTTATTTAACACAACTAGCCTGACTTAAGCTGGATTCAATTATGGTCCCCCCCAAACCCTCTTCCCCCAATATAAACAGCACCCTCTCATCATTTACTTGCTTAGCTAAATTAGATTCTCTGTTGGCTCGGCAAACTCCCATGCAGGCAGAAAGTACTCAAATATTAAATGCAATTTTCATTAACCCACCGCAAATGATCTTCATATATTTCCATAATGATCCAGAAGGAAAATATGCCTGCCTTGTATTCAATTTCCAGTTCCGTGTTTTTTAACCTAAAAAATTACAAGCTAAATATCTCATAGCTAGCTTCATCGATAGGTATATCTGTAAGAAATGAAAGGAAGACTGACAGACAGATTTCTCAGCACCCCATAAATCATTTTCCACAAGAGCCTCAAATTCTGCCAACAGGAAAAGACAGAGAAGAGTTATATTACAAAAGGCATTTGAATTCTTTGCAAATGAGGATTAAAGGCTATTTGCTAGTATCTGATGATGCAAATAAGGCTCCGATAGTAGAAGACAAAAATGCCCTCATAATCATAAAGCCTTGAAAATATCTAAATCCCCAGGTCCTTCCTTGGCTTCTAGCCAGGCCTGAGGCCGCTTTATCAGGAAGAGAACCCAGGATGCATTACGCTTCCCAATTCTTCATAGTCTGCTCCATTTGGCAAAGGAACTAAACCTAACCACAACAGTTAAAAAGAAAGGCTTACATTCTACTCTAAAATATACAAATCATGAAATGTATACAACTAACAAAAACAGTTTCGGTACTACTTGATGAGAGGAATTTTGTGGGGTGTATTTTTTTAAATTCAGCATTCCAGTAATGTGAAACCACTGTTTAAGGTAGAAAATCATTTTTCAATCTCAGGAAACATCGTTACTAGCTGCCAAAAGTTGATCCATATAATAAGAAGTATTTGCTAATGTTGAACACCTGCACTTTTATAGAGAGCCTCTCAGGACAGCTGGAGCTGAGTCTTCGAGTCTACTGATACAGCAGCCAAGTAAAAAACACAGCATTTTAGATAAGAATGCTTGTGGAATTAACCATGTATGTATCTACTCTAAATCTAAGAATATTTATTAGTCAACTCTGACAGTCATTAGATACAATAAAGCCCAATACAAAATATGTCCCAGATACGGATTCCAGCTGCTAGAAGCTTACATATTGAAGTGGTAGGATCCTCAAATCAAAACACACTAAAGGTGTAAACATATATCATGCTTATGGGGGTCATGTGTAAATATTTATTTCACTTCCATGGTTAGTGTTAGCTTTTCAGGTTTCATTGTTTGATTTTCTGACTTGCTGGTTTTGATGGGAAAAGGCAGCCACAAAACATTGAAAGGAAGGGTTCACTAAGAAGGTGCAAGAATTGTTTTATATCCTTTGGAAATGAAGAATTTATGGCAAGCATCTTAGGGATAGTTTACACATTTACACCTACATATTCAAACACAGTGATGCAAATTCTTTATTACCTTCTCACTGCATCGGTCTCCTTTGTCTAATCAAGCAACAGACAGTGAAAGACAATGCTCATGCTGTTACTATAAGTAATTAGAAGCATTTATAGAAAAACTACTAAGAACTATATGAAGTCCTGCACATACAGTAATCTTTATTCTTTAATAATCTTGAATTATCTTTAATTACTATGATATTCTTAGAAAGCAGATATTATTAACATCATTTTATAAGCAAAGAAAGTGAAAATCAGAGTGGTCTGTGTGAACTGGCTCAAGCTACAAATCTGATAAGTAAATTCTTATCTGGTCATAGAAACAGAATCCAAGCTCAGGTTCCCCTGGTTTGTGACTGTGGTCTTTGCTCTAGTGTTATGCTTTCTCCTTGGCCAATATCTGGTTGGCACTGAGTGTTTGCTAGGCACCACACTGAAAAGGTAACAGTTAAGAGGCAGATGAGGCCATTTCCTCCAAGTTTATAATTCAGCCATTCAGCCAGGAAGACCAATATTCTAGGAGTAACAGTATGTGGAGTTTGCAAGAGAGTAGGCAGACCACCTGCGAAGGGACCCAAGCAGGAAGTGGCCACGTGGTATGAATCCTGCATGCTGCACAAAAAGCCTCAGAAAGCCTCCACCTGCTGATAACCACATTCATCCCCCAGCGCCAAGACATCCCTTTCTTCACTCAGTTCATTCTGGTTATCTTGATCTTTCTATCTAAATAGAACACTGCTGAATTGGTTCTCCTTGGCTGACTGTGATTTCAGCAGAGCAAGGTAGAACAATAAGACAAGAGGTACTAGAAGGGCTCTTTTCTGGGATTACAAACTTCTCTGATGCCCACTCCAATCACATGTCTTATTTGCATCATGTCTGAGGCACTCTGTCACTTTCTTCACCCAGCTGTGACCTTTTTATTTCCTTCCGGCTTCCCCAAAACTCCTTCATGCCACCAGCAGCATATCCTGATTATATCATTTTCTAATGCACATATCTTCTACTCTCCTCCCATGACAACCTCTGTAGCACATTGGCACTAGTGCTGAATACTCCCCCAGAAGCAGAAAGAACAAGGTCATATCATACTTGGGGAGCAAGCCTTTCTTCACTGTATGAAGAAAAACTAAGAATGCTTCTGGAAGCAATCTAATCCATCTTTCACCACTTTGGTCCCGAGATTTTTTCAAATATAAACATAAACCAAGTGCCAAGTTTGATACACGTGCCAGAATCAATGAGGATTCACTAAGATGCCCAGGATGGAGGATCTTTGTGGGATACACTCTGTGGGAAGTATTAGCCATAGCTGTGCCTACTCACTTCCATCAGGAGAGCATTTCAGAGAGCAAGTGACAGTGATAATCCTGAAGGTAATGTTCTTGAGTCTGCATTGATTTTTTAAGCCACTCCAGTTCATTGTAATAGTAGTAATTAATTATCTATGCATTAAAACAGGCCTTATCACCAAGGCAGTGGTTACAGACCTTCCACTAAAAACAGATGCATGGTATTTGAAGACAGTGACACATGACCTTGCATTAGGGTGTAGGGGTAAATAACGAAGGGAAAAAGAATGTGATAGTAATAAAAAAAGGAAATAAAGCTTATATAAATTGCAGGTGGGGGTTTTCAGGGTGGGTGGGGGAAGGTGGAAATGAGAATCAAGTTATGTCATATTCTGGCACAAACTCTCAAAGTTGAATGCAATGATGTATCAATAAAGATTTGGATTTTTTTAAAAAGGCAACTGGCCTTTATTTCTAAGTCTATTCATTGTCCAACACAGATTCTGCAGAAACCAGGACCATGATCTTTTCATGGCTAATTACCTGGTCAGTAGCTCTCATAGAATTTTATTGCATATGGTCAAGTATTTAGCACGTAGTATTTTTGAAAAAGAATTCAAGCATATCAATACAGATAAGAGTGTTATCAAATGCTCCCAAACACTCAATAAAAGTCAAAATCAGAAACAGTACTGCAGGAATCTGTAATATTGATTATGCCTCAAAACAGGCTGTAGACAGTGCTGGCTGTCAAGAGTTAACCCCACAATGGACTTGTCTGAGAAGTCAATGGAGGCCAGAGTCTACATGCCAAAGTCAGCATAAGGTGCCTCTAAATTCCATTCCCATGATGAAAACTTTATTAACTAGAAGAACAGTGTTCTAATTACAACCATATATTTTGTCTATTCTTTTCCTAATTTGAGAATGCTTTGTCTTGTACTTTACATACATTAATTAAATAAATTATATTAACTTCCATAGAAACCCACAATGATGTATCAATTCATATGGCTCTGCTCTTGCATATAGCTAGCCTTCACCCCAATTGACTACTAATAAAAATTAGCAAAAATCAAAGTATGTTTCTTCTAAGTAAAAAAAAAAAA
>PVIR01029045.1:0-12666 GCA_004026965.1 Petromus typicus | reverse complement strand
TAAAAAAGAAAAGTACAGCTAGTTTGCTTGCCTTTTAAGATCTCTCTCCCTCCTTCCTTTTCTTTCCCTCCCTCTCTCTCCTTTCTTTCTTTCTTTTTTTGAGACAGGGTCTTGCTTTTCTAACTGGCCCTGAGCTCACTATGCAGCCCAGTCTAGCCTCGAACTCACAGCAATCCTCCTGCCTCTGCCTCCCGAGTTCTGGGATTACAGGCGTGAGGCAGCATGCCTGGCACTATGGAGTGTGGTACTGATTGCTGGTGGTGTGAATCACCACGTCTGGCTCTACTGTGTGTGGTTACAAGTGATGGAACTTGGGACCTTGCATTTGCAAGGCAGGTGCGGAACCCTGAGCTAAATCCCCGGTCCTCTCTCCTTTTTTTCACAGGGTCTCACTATGTAGTTCAGAGAGACCATGATTTGCAACAATCCTCCTGTCTCAGCCTCTTGAGTGCTAGGGTTACAGCTGTGCACTACCACGCCCAGTAATTTTTCATATTTTATATTTGGATTCTATTCCAGTGAGTTTTACAGAAAAGCCTGATTATTACTCCACATCATAAATGATCTCGGTTACACTTGAGTTGGTAACCTGGGTCTACTGAGCTGCAGAATAATAAATTCACAGTCAGGTGTCACCATATCTAGTTGAACAAAATATGAACATCACCTCCATTGTCTTTCTTTTAAAGAGGGATCCCAGGATTTCCCCAACAAAACACCTCCTAGCCAGCATGAGGACTGTCTTAGCTGCAAGGAAGGCTGGGAAGTCATGGTGTGTCATTTTGCTCTATAAAGAGGGTCTGGACAGCACCGAGGGTAGTGGGCCAGCTGGGAAGGTGGCAGCTGACTACTTGCCCAGCTTTATCTCTGGTATCCCTGGGATCTGGCAGTTGCTGATGTCTCCAGGGTTATGAAGTTGGGTATGGGGGTGCACGCCTGTGACCCCAGCACTCTGGGAGGCTGAGACAGTGGAATGACAAGTTTGAATCTAGGCTGAGGAGCTTAGCAACTTAACAAGACCATATCTCAAGGTACTAAATATAAACAATGCCAAGCAGGGTGTGTTGGCATGCACCTGTAATGGCAGAACTCAGGAGGCTGAGACAGGAGGATCATCATGGGTTTGTGGCCAACCTGGGCTACAAAGTAAGTTGAAGGCCACCCTGAACCACATAGTGAGACCCTGTCGAAAACAAAACAAAACACAATAAGAAAACAAAACAAAACAACCAAGCTGAGTATATAGCTCACTGTGAAGGTCTTGGGTTCAACAGGTTCAGTCCCCAAGAACACACACAAGTGCGTGTGTACGTGTGGGCATGCACACACACACACACACACACACACACACACACACACACACACAGTGTGTTGTTAAATCCATAAACAGAAATCTGTAGCCAGGTGTGGTGATGCCGGCCTATAATCCCAGTACTTGGGAGACTGAGCAGGAGGAGCATGAGTTTGTGACCAGCCAGGACCACACAGTGAGACCCTGGCTCAAAAAGAATTCTGTGTAGAGATGATGATATTGACATCCTAAATAAGAGTGCATCAGCAACAGATTATTATGAAGATCACAAGAGTCTTAGAAAAAACTCTAGAGGGGCTGGGGATTTAGCTCAGTGGTTCTGGCGCCTGTCTTGCAAGCGCAAGGACCCGGGTTCGATCCCCGGTAACCACATACAATACTGGGTGTGGAGACTCACACCCAGCAGCAACCAGTACCACACACCACAGTGCCGGGCGTGGTGGCTCACGCCTGTAATCCCAGCACTCGGGAAGCAGAGGCAGGAGGATTGCTGTGATGTGAGTTGGAGGCTGAGCTCAGGGCCAGCCTGAACCACAAAGCGAGACCCTGTCTCAAAAAGAAAAAACTCTAGAAACCAACAAAAAGGGGAAGCGGGAATATGGACTGTGAGGCCAGGCTGACCGAGGTTCGGAATTCAGATTTGCTACTTAATAGTTGAATATCCTTGATCAACTTATTAAACCTGTGTAAATACAGGTTGCAGCCCCAGAACCATGCGGCGTATGTCTACACCCATGGGTGTGTGCACATATGTGCACATGCACGCACACGCACATGCACACACACAAGTGTGCGCGCGTGCCCTGTGTAAGGAGCTCGAGGGTAGCTCAGTAGTAGAGTGCTTGCCCAGCACGAGCAAGACTCCCAGTTCAGTCTTTAATACGACACAAAACAAATATATGAAAAACTCTCCGTGTCTCAACTTCCTCATCTCTAATTAATAAAGTAATAAAAAATTATATTCCCCTTGTGTGTGTGAGAGGGATTGGGAAGTGAACATAGGCCTTTGCACTGAGCTGGATATTCAGCCTTTTTGTAGTTTTTATGTTGCTATAGGATCTCAGTAAATCGCCCGAGGCTGGACTTGAACTTGCAGCCTTCCTGCCTCAGCCTCTTACAGTGCTAGGTTTACAGCTGCATACCACTACATACCATACTTCTTTTTAGCATTGCTATGTGTGTGTATGGTTGTGTGCATGTACTGTGTGTATGAGTGTGTGTCAGTGTTAATCTTTCTTCTGCTGCGTGGGCCAGCCAGAGGCTATGTCCCAGGAAGGCCGAGGGTCCCTCATCCTTCTCTACTGACACGGTCCCTTTGTCCCCAGACTGGTATGGCACTCTAGCAGACACAAACCTTGTGGATGCTGTAGTAATGAATACTAGCAGGATTGGCCACAGATTTGCTCTGACCAAACACCCAGCGGTCAGAGCTTACGCCAAGGCCAACATCCCGGTAGAAGTCTGTCTGATCTCCAACCAGGTATGTGGGGCCCATGTGATCTCCCCAGCCCCAGGCCGTGCTCTGATTCCCCGGATGTGCCCTGTGTAATTTCCTCTCCTTAACTCCCTTGTTTTCTGTGTTCTCCCCTCTGAGTTGCCCAGTTGGCATGTCATTTCAGAAATCCTTTTGCCTAAGCCATGCATCGGACCACGCATCATAATGGGCAGCAGTAAGTTGGTGTCATGGTGTGGAGGGAGGACAGGGAGGCCAAGGACGGGCCGAGTCCCCTCTGCTCCTCCCATTCCTGGCTCTTTGTGCCATGCCTAATTCTCTGTGCTCAGCTGAGCCCCTTCCGCAGGACAAGAGGGAGCAGACCAGGAAGGCGTCGGCTGTGGCCCAGACTCCGAGACAAGAGCCGACCGTGCTCAAGACTTGCCTCCCTTGGGGCTCGGCTTTCTTGGATCGACACCCATCTTTCTCCTTCACTGCCTCCTCAGGTCATGAAGCTGGTGTCTGACCTGAGGAACCACCCTGCGGTGGCTCTGATGGCCCAGGGGTCCCCCATGGTGATCAGCTCCGACCGGCCAGCTATGTACGGCGCCAAGGGCTTGTCCTATGACTTCTATGAGGCCGTGATGGGCGTTGGCGGGATGAGCGCTGACCTGCGGACCCTGAAGCTGCTGATCTTGAACTCTATCAAGTGAGCGCTTCCCGGGCCCCCTCTTAACCCTTGGACTTTCCCTTTCTGTGCAGTGCGCTGTGTGGGCCCAGGCTCTTGCGCCTGTGCAGTGAGGTTGTGCCACAGAGCCACTCTAGCCCTCCCGTGACTCTGTGGCTGTCCTGGGGACTTTCACAAACACCACAGTGGTTAGGGCCGCTCTCCACTGGGCCCTGGGGTGACCTGGGGCACCCTCCTATCTGTTCAGCTCCCCACTTTTCCCTGGGCTGACCGAGCTCTTCCCCCAATAGGTACAGTTCCCCGACGAAGGCAGAGAAGGACTCTTTCCTGAACATGTGGGCTAGGGAGTGGGATCACTTCATAGAGAGGCTGGCCTCAAATCCAGTGTGAAGACAGCACCCTGGACACCTCTGCTTCCTGCCACCGTGCACAGCACAGTCTCCACCCGTCTCCCTATCAACGCTGGCCCCATGGGGATTACTTGCCGCAGCCTCAGCCCAGTGGACTCTCCCGATGGTGGCCCAAGCCCTTCCCCACCCTGTGTCTCTACCTGGCCTCAGGGCTAAGTCCGGAAGCTCTTTTACTCTGGCCCCTTTTTCTGTGTTTTATTTTTCCTGTACACATTCCCTAAGCAGTTTTTCTACTCTTCTGATTTTTGCCCTCCTGGGATCCAGTCCCAGGCGCTGAGGTCCCGCAGCTCACCGACTCCCTCCCAGTCCTTTACTTTTACACACCCTGTGTTTGCCTCTGAGTCTGCAGCGTGTGTGCACTCTGGACCCAGTCCTTCTCTGGCCTCTCCCTTCTCCACTGCTCTGCTTAGGTGCGCGCAGGCTGAAGCTCTGTCTTGTTCCCTGCTTTCCACGCAGCTGCGCCTCTTGTTGGGGTCATGGCAGTCGCTCCCTAGTGGCCCCATCTTCCATCCTGCCCAGACACGTAGTTCCCAAGTCTCAGGGAGCTGTCCTGTGTTCCAGGGTCCCGCGCGCCTCCCTGGACCAAGGTGCGTCTCCTTTTCCTGCCCCGCACTGCTCTCCTCCTTCGTGCGGCTCCCTGCTGCTCCCTCCGCAGGTCTCAGCTCCGGCCTGACAGGAAAGGTCTCCTCAGTCGGCCACCTGTCCGTCTGTCTCACGGCACCCTGCTCTGCCTTGAGAGTTGTCATCACACTGGTTTCTGTGGAGGGTCTTGCTGTCTAAGCTGCAAGTCCACGTGGGCAGACGACAATGACTCTCTTGCCAGCTGCCGGTTCAGAGTCTATCCTTGTCCCCCACCTGGTTAGGACTAAATAAAAAAAAAGATGTGCTCAGTGCATGGATGTCACCTCTGGTGTCTTGTTGCTGAGTTAGTTACTTTGCACCCCTGGGACTGAGTCCCGTGGTTGGGGCATGTTAGGCGAATGTTCTCCAGCGCTCACAATCCTCCTGCCTCAGCCTCCCGGGCAGCTGGGGACACAAGCATGTGCCAGTGCTCAAGCCCCCCTTAGTGCTGGACATCCAGGCTAGAGCCTCTTGGATGCTGGGCCTGGCTATGGAGTCTGGGCTGGCCTTGAACTTATGATGATCCTCCTGCCTCAGCCCCTCAATTTACAAATAAGATTATTATTCCTGGCCAGTATTTGGCAGGACTGGCGGGAAGAACCGACTCTGGGCCTTTCTAGAGTTGCAGTCAACCCAGCTGCAGAGATGGAGCGGGTAGGCTGGTGGGATCCTGCGCCTCTCACAGCCTCGGGCTGGCCTAGTGCACCCCCCAGGGTCCCCAGCCTCCCCCACCTTTTCTCCGGTGGCTGAGATGGGCTCATTGTCTGTGCTCTACCGTGGGAACGGTCACAAAAGGTGGCCCAGCTTTGAGAGCTGGGGACATACAGCCTGCCTTTGAAGTAGGGCTGTCCACGTCATAGGATAAGAGGGTGTGGGCGGGCATGGGCCGTCCCTGTGATCCTGGTTCAGGAGGATGTAGCAGCAAGGACACAAGTTCAAGGCCACCCTCCCTGTATAGCAAGCTCAAGGCCAGCTTGAACTATTTATCAGGAACCTGTCTCAAACAAAACAAATGAAGAAGAATATAAAGGATACCAGATACTGGCAAAAAAATTAATCACTGGGTGGTGATTTTTTTTAAATTCCATGATTTCTTTAAATGTATTAGTTGCCATTCTGCTATAAAGAAAGGCTTCACTAGTGTGGCTGTTGGTTTCTGTGGACTGTAAGAATTTACTGGCATTGCCAGGCCAGATGTCACACACTTGTAATCCCGGCACTCGGGAGGCTGAGACAGGAGGATGTCCATGAGTCTGAGGCCAGCCTGGGCTACATAATGAGTTCAAAGCCAGCCTGTACTACATGGTAGGATGTGGTCTCAACACCCCTCACCCCGCCAAAAAAAAAGAATTTAGTGGAGTTCTCCTAGTCTTCCACCTTTGGCCACAGGAACCCTGTTAAAATGGCTCCTGAAAAAGGCCTACAAACTTTTAAGTATTTCCTTAATTTTCGACACAATAGACTGAGGCTTATTTTGTACTTTTCCTCTCTCATTGCCAGAAACATTTCTTCTGAAACAGAGCAACTGTTTCTGGTTGCTTTTGATTTTTTTTTCAGAGAGGAGGGTCTTATTATGATGCCCAGATTAGCCCCAACCTCCTGGGCTCAAAGGATCTTGCTTCAGCCTACCCAGGAGTTGAGCAAAGGTACACACCTCTGTGTCTGGGCCCCGCCTGCTTTACTTATTATTCTGGTAAGGAATATTTAGAAGGCCCATTTTGGGCACAAGATACGCCCATTGCTACGAGTGTATGTGTGCTCATGTACACATATGTGTATATAGACACAGATACATATATTTATACACACATATATATGTAATTTTTTTTTTTTTTTTTTTAGGTTTTTTGAGACAGGGTTTCGCTTTGTGGTTCAGGCTGGCCCTGAGCTCAGCCTCAAACTCACATCACGGCAATCCTCCTGCCTCTGCCTCCCGAGTGCTGGGATTACAGGCGTGAGCCACCACACCCGGCACTGTGGTATGTGGTACTGGTTGCTGCTGGGCGTGAGTCTCCACGCCCAGTATGGTATGTGGTTACCGGGGAATCGAACCCAGGCCCTTGCGCTTGCAAGACAGGCACCGGAAGCACTGAGCTAACTCCCCGGCCCCATATATGTAATCTTTTGAGACAGGGTCTCACTCTAGTTCAGGCTGGTCTTGAACTCACTATGTTGCCCAGACTGGCCTCAAACTCATAACAATCCTCCTGCCTCAGCATCACAAGTGCTGAGATTTCAGGCATGTGCCACCATGCCTGACCCTATAATTTATATAAACAGAAATATATGCAAACATACATTTGTATGTATTTATAAATTTATACATAGATGTATTTGGTTTGCTTTTTGTTTTGAGACAGGGTCTCACTGTGTAGTCCAGGTTGGCCTTGAACTTGCAGCAATCATCCTGCCTCAGCCTCCCAAGTGCTGAGATTATAGGCTTACGTCCTTACATCCCGCATTACCCATATATATAAAACCCCACAAGCTGGGCCGGGGAGTTAGCTCAGTGGTTCCGGCCCCTGTCTTGCAAGCGCAAGGGCCCGGGTTCAATTCCCCGGTAACCACATAACAATACTGGGTGTGGAGACCCACACCCAGCAGCAACAGTACCACATACCACAGTGCCGGGCGTGGTGGCTCACGCCTGTAATCCCAGCACTCGGGAGGCAGAGGCAGGATTGTGATGTGAGTTTGAGGCTGAGCTCAGGGCCAGCCTGAACCACAAAGCGAGACCCTGTCTCAAAAAACCTAAAAAAACCCCAAAAAACAAAAAACAAAAAAAACCCACAAGCTATATCCATGCCTGGAATTCCATTCAGCCTCTCAGTTCCCCGACAGTGACGGCTCCCTCCATCCTCCTTGGGGCTCAGACTGCTGATTCCTTATATGAGACCCGCCTTCAGCTCCTGCTCTAGTCTTTGCTCCTCCAGCCTGATGAGTCCTTCAGGTCCCAGATGCATGGAGGAAGGAAAGCAGACTGATGAAAAGAAAGGGGCGTGGCTCTGCGGGGTGGGCTGCAGCCACAGGGCTCTCAGCCTGGGGTCAGAAGGTCGCCAAGCTTGAGTCTTATCTGGCCACAATAGGGACTTAGTGAGATCCTGTCTCAAAAGCTAAGAATAAAGGGTTGGGGAGTAGCTCAGTATGAAAGGCTGTGTTCAGTCCTATGCCACACACACACACACACACACACACACACACACAGACACACACACACACACACACACACACACACGGCAAGGTGTGATGCCACATGCCACAGGCTGTAAACCCAGCCACTTGGGAGGCTGAGGCAGGAGAATAACGAGTTCAAGACCAGCTTCAACAACATGGTGAGACTGTCCCAAGATAAAAAGTGTCAGAGGTGTACCTCAGTCATACAGGGCCTGGGACTCCATTCTCAGTACCAAGGGAGGAAAAAAGAAAATAAAAAAGGAAGCAAAGGGGAAGGAGGGGAGGGCTGGAAAGGCTGGGCGCGCGATTGGAAGTGTGTGTGGTTTGGACCTGGCTCCAGCGTGACCCCAAGGCTGGCTCTGGGGTGCAGCAATGTCAGGTCCCTGGAGACGCCGTCTGTAAGGCAGGCCGGTCGGTTCTTTCAGAGCAAGTTATGAAAGCGGAAGCCTGGCCTCTCCCGAGCCTTGCCTTTCGGTCTCACCCTGTGACCTCTCACTCTGGGACCCTTCCTGCCACTGTGAGGCCATTGACTCGTCACTATCACCTCACTGGAGCTGGCTGATGCCCCAGAGCCTCCAGGACTCAAGCTAAATAGTTGTCACCTGCCCTTCTGTATCGTTACAGCAACGGAAAAGGGGCTGATGCAGACGCCACGAGGACGACGGAATTATTAGCCCGGGAAGTGACTACCAGACGGCCGGACTAGGAGCTTAAGCGCACCTTAGAGTGGGATGCAGGGGCTCAGCACACTGCACGTCCCTAAACGAGAGCCACCTCCGATGAGGCTGGAGCCTCCCAGGTGCCGAGTGCTGAGCGCCACACGGCTGTTCCGTCCCTAGCACCCAAGGGGCAAACGTGGGGCAGAGACAGTAGCTGCCTTCCCAGGGCAGCCAGCTTTGACATGCACTGTAATCAAGTGCCCTCTGCCTCCATCCAGAGATGAGCAAGGTGCCATCGTAGCCTAACGTTAACCGGCCAGTTCTTTTTATTATTCTGCCCCCTTTTTCCTGATTTACACGGAGAGTCACTTCAAAATGACCAATTTCTTTGGCTTTTTTGTTTTTGCTCTCTACAGCTATTTCTTGTGGATAAAATCAAATGTTACTCAGCTCCCTGGAACATTTATTTTATCTTATAGAATGAGATGTTGCTAGATTCTACAAGAGGACATGCAGAAATAAAGCCAGCTAAGATCTTTAAATTGTTGCCTTCTTGAATATCTGTTTATTTTCAGTACTCTACCTTTGAGCTGTCACTTCAGCCCTTTTGAGACAGTGTCTGGCTAAGTTGCCCGGGATGGCCTCAATTTTTTTTTTAGGTTTTTTGAGACAGGGTCTTGTTTTGTGGTTCAGGGTGGCCCTGAGCTCAGCTTCAAACTCACATCACAGCAATCCTCCTGCCTCTGCCTCCCGAGTGCTGGGATTACAGGCGTGAGCCACCATGCCCGGCATTGTGGTATGTGGTACTGATGGCTGCTGGGCGTGAGTCTCCACACCCAGTATTGTATGTGGTTACTGGGGAATTGAATCCAGGCCCTTGTGCTTGCAAGACAGGCGCCGGAACCACTGAGCTAACTCCCTGGCCCCTGTACTTTTGTTTTTTGACAACAGTAATAGCACTGAAGCTTCTGTTGCAGAGAAAATATGTGCTGTACCAGCAAGGTCACACAGGGCTGAGTGAGCACCGCGGAGACAGCACATGCTGAAGCTCTTAAAAGTCAGGTATGATGGCATATACCAGTTATCTCAGCACTCTGGGAGGCTGAGGCAGGAGGATCACAAGTTCTAGCTCAGTCTAGGCAACTTAACAATTACTCTCAACAAGAAGACTATCTCAAAACCAAAGGGCTGGGGATTTAGCTCAGTGCAAAAGCCCTGGATTCAATTTCCAGTATCACAAAACAAAGAACTCTTAAAGTTAGACACAATATGGGTGCTGGGAGTTCCAGTTGTCCAGAAGGCCTAGACAGGAAGATAAATTGGGTCAGTTTGGGCAGCAGAGAGAGACCCTTACTAAAGAAAAAGGGGGGTGGGGGCTTAAATATGCATAAGGTTCCAGGGCAGTTTGGAGGCTCCACTTGCTTTAACTCCGCTCATGGAGCTGCTGTGTGCAGTCCACAGAATCTGCCTTGCTCCTGCCATGGGTCCATTCTTCATCTGACAGAAGGAAACCAGGCGGAGTTGTGCGGAGTTGGAAAGACAATGAGATACCCTGGGCAGTGGCATATGCCTGTGATCCCAGCACTTGGGAGGAAGACTTGCCTGCTGATGTATGTGGTACCCACAATCCATGCACTGAGCTATGCCCAGCCTTTTTCTTTTTGAGACAGGATCTAAATTGACTAGGCTGGAGGCAGGGCTAACTTGCAGTCCTCCTGCCTCAGCCTCCTGGATTGCTGGGATGACAGATGTGTGCCACCATGCCAGGCTCTGTTTGGTTTAAAGCTCACCAGAGTAGGATGTTATAATCTGCCTCAGCCAGACAGTCCAGAATCTCTAGGTTTTTCTAGTGTCAGGGTGCCCTATGCTTGTGCCCAGTGCCAGGCCTTGGGGTGCAGATTTCAAATGCCTGATATAACCCCTGACCCTCACAAGGATTGCTGCGTACTGAAAGATCAGCTGTATGTCACGCATCCTAATTAATAATTAAGCCATAATTAAGCTTTTCCTTCGGGGCTGGGGATGAACCGGGACAGTTAAGCACTGTGCTCCTAAACTACACCTATGGCCCGCAAGTATTAATTGTCACACACATAATATGGTACTTTAAATAGCATCCTGAAAATACCATTCCCTGCTCTGTGCTCTCTCTGTGTGGGAAGAGTGTGAACGAGCGATTCGGGTAGCATGAGGCCCAGGCTCCTGGTGGGGAGCGACTCGGTGTGGTCTCTGGCCTTGAAAGCACACCCTGCGCCTGCTGACACTGACACTGCAGCCCAGGGAGCGCTGTCGTCCGTCTTCCTCCCCCAGCTGAGCGGAGCCTAGATCCAGTCTTTTCGAGGGCCCGGAGCCACGCAGACCCACCTCAGCAGGCCAGGCCAACTCGTGGCTGGGGAAAGTGGCCAGTTTACCTGGCAGATGAGCAGAGCCGGAGAGCCCCGAGCGTCCTCTTACCCAGCTCCGCCCCTGCAGGCCGAGGCCGGCGAGACGCGCAGCGAGGCCCTCGGCCACCTGCAGGGGGCAGCAGCTCACCTACCGCTCAGCCCCGCCCCCGTGTTTTCTCTCCTAGTCCCTAGTGCTTTTCAGGGGCTAGATCAGCGACTGCTCTCCCCTCCCGGGGGGAAGATCTTTCAGGCAGCCGGAGCCCGAACCTGCCCTGGGACAAGGTCTGAATCCCTCCCGGTGCGGATGAGGCCACGGCGCCTCTGCGCCCCTGGAGCAGCCCTCGCCCTCCGGGGACCGGCGGACCCGGCCTCGGCCAGGCCCGGAGCAGCCCAGGTTTCCTGCCCTCCCGCCGGAGCGAGGCGCAGCACCCGCGGCCCCGCAGAGCCGGCCCTTTGTGACATACGGGTCCGCTCCCCACCCTCGCACCCCGGCTTGCGGATCGCTGTGGTCCTCTGAGATCCCAGCGGCGCCCCCTGCGTGGGAAATGGTCCGAGACACAAGCATGTGGACAGCAAATGGCGTCAAATGCAAGGCTTCGCCGAGAGCACAGGGATCTGCGCGGAGGAAGCCTCGGGTCACCTGTAGCTGGACTGGTGGCGGACGGGCCGCTGCTGACTCCCAGTGGCCACGCTCGGTACTGCAGTCGGCTGTGCGGTCCCCTCCAGCCGCTGCCTGAGCCCGCAGCGCCTAAGGGCCCTGCCACCGCTGAAGAGATTTCACTTGATTTATCATCTCCGCCTTGTTTACTGTGCTAGGGGTTTGAACTCACGGACTTGGAACGCCGAGCGTGAGCGCTAGCACTGAGCTATTTGGGTTGGGGGCATAGCTCAGTGTGGAGTAGATGCCAGAGTCCTAGATTTGGTCTCTGCATATGAATACATATTTAATATGAATATACATATGAATGCATGTTTCGATACATATGAAATCACTTTTCAAAATAAAAAATAAACTGCAAAAGCTTCTGCTCACCCCATTCCCCCCATCTTCTAGCCCACCTCACCCTTCTATTTCCCACTGAATTTATTTCTTGTGCTGCTTATGCAAAATGTTCAAACAAATACAAATACATATTCCGGTCTCCTCCCCACTCTGATATAAAAGGCAACATATTCTCCTCTCTGTTCTGAAACTGGAACAGTTCTGAAATTATTTTACAGTACACCTGTTAAGAGGATAGTCCTGGGCTCTATCCTCAGCACTACAAACAAACAAATAATAGCCAGGTGTCCTGGCACACACCCATAATCCCATCACTGGGGAGGCCGAGGCAAGAGAAGCGTGATGAGTTCGAGGCCAGCCTGTGCTACAAAGCAAAACCTTGTCTCAATGAAAACCAAAATAATAAACAAACAAAAGACTATACCCTGGAGATCTTTCAATTCCTATATATTTCTTTAACTGCAGAGTGTTTTATTGTATCCGTTTACTTGTCACCTAGATTATTTTAGGTAAACAGCTAGATTATTTTCACATATCTGCTATTATAAACACTATTGCAACATACTAAATCCTAATTTACGAAATGAGTGGGTGAGGGGCCAGGAGAGAAGGGCTGCGAAGCCCAGGCTGGCACTCCCATCCGGGACACTTCTCTGGATTCACAGCCTCCGCCCAGCTCCTCAGGACAGCAGCTCATTTGGGTCCCACAAGGTGGCAAATAACCACTTACGTGCCAGCTTCTGGGGAGCGGGGGCCTCGCTTTGAAGGGCAAAGCCCTGGTGTAGACAGGTTAGAGATAGAGATGGAAAAAGAAAAACATGTGAACAAAGTTTTGAAGGAAAAAAAAAAACCCCAGGAAGCCAGTTTTCTTTGTTGCAGACTCAGATTTCTGCAGGAGCCTAGGGACCTGTGCAACTCTGTCTACACAGGGAGATCTTGTCTCAAACAAAACCAAACGTGCTCAGTGGTGCTTTGCCTGCCTC
>PVIR01029044.1:0-21431 GCA_004026965.1 Petromus typicus | reverse complement strand
AATGATACCTTCACACTACACTAATAACAGAGCAGCAAAGAGAAATCATGAAAACAATTCTAGTCACAATCCCTTCAAATAAAACACCTACAGATGGATATAACCAAAGAAATGAAAGATTTCTACCACAAAAATTTCAGAACACTGAAGAAAAAAGTTGAAGATACCCCATGACACAAAGACCTTTCATATTAATGCCCTGGCAGAATTAACATCATCAAAATGATCACATTATCAAAAGTGATCTAGAGACTGAAGGCTCACTGAGCCAGAAAAACATGTGAAATTTACACCAAAACCTTTAAAAAGACCCAGAATAGCCAAAGCAATCATAAAGAGAAAAAAAAAAAAGACTACAGGCATCATCCTGCCAAATTTCAAACTATACCACAAAGCCATGCTGACAAAAGCAGCACGGTATTGCCACAAAAATAGATAAATAGATCAATGCAGCTGAATAAGGACATGGAAGTAAAACCACACAAATACTGCCGTCTAATTCTGGAAAAGGTTCCAAAAATTTATGTTGGAAAAAGGCAACATCTTTATTAAATAGTGGTAGGAAACTGGATGTCCACTTTAAGAAGGTTGAAACTAGGTCCCTCTCTCCCACCCTGTAAAAAAAAATTAATTCAAGTGGATCAGAGACGTAAATATGTGGGCTGAGACTGAAACTGCTAAGAGAAAACAGTGGAAATGCTGAAAGTTATAGAAACAAAGACTTCCTGAGTGGAGCTCAGTAACTGACAGTGAGGCTCCACAAAGAGAACTACGTCAAGTTAGTTTCTGCTCAGCAAAGAAAACAACTAACAGTGAGACAAGCTAAGAGGGAGAGAAAATCTTTGCCAGTTGCTCCTCCAGAAGATTAATACGTAGAATAAAAGACTCAAAACAACACCAAAAATCAAAAAAGTTCAGTCAATAAATGGACAGAGAACTAAACTTTCAGACAGTTCTCAAAAGAAGAAATACAAATTGGCAAAAAAAAAACCCACAAAAAATGTTCAACATTTTTAGTTATTAGAAAAGTGCAAATCAAAACTACATTATGATTCCATCTGACACCAGGCAGAATGGCTATCATTAAGAATACAAAATGAGGGCCGGGGATTTAGCTCAGTGGTTCCAGCGCCTACCTTGCAAGCGCAAGGAGCTGGGTTCGATCCCTGGTAACCACATAACAATACTGGGCGTGGAGACTCACCCCAGCAGCAACCAGTACCACATACCACAGTGCTGGGCATAGTAGCTCACGCTACTATGAGTGAGGTGAGTGCCTTTCTCTCCTTGAACTCTCCTTTGAACTGCCATGATACACTGGCTACAGGTCTCACAACAGCAGCAACTGACAATGGACTAAAACGTTTTAAATCATGAGTGGAAGTAGAACCTTCTCTGTGTAAGTTATCCCAAGTATTTTGCCACAGTGACGGAAAGCCAACTAACACAGCCCCTCACGATTTCTCCTTCGCTGGAACGGTTGAGTGATAGAATATTTATTCTGTCCTATTCCGTCTAAAGAGAGAGGAACAGGACTGCCATTGGTGACAGTAAAACACAGACTGGCAGCAACAGAGAAGTAGGACTCGGGGCTTCCTTTTGGTGAATCTTCTGATTTTTCTGTAGAAAACTAAAATATCTCACACTTCAAACATATTTCTATCTAAATAATACACAAGCCTTACCAGGACAGAGACAAATCAACTGCAAAAGTCCTGCGTTTGTTCCTCACCCCTGGAATAATGCCTGGTGTGTTAGTGAATTCTCAGTAAATACTTATTACAGTCAGGGGGAAAAGGCATAGTAGAGATAAGCAGCAAAATCCAGCCTTTCCAAGACCTAGAATCCAGAGACATGGAAAATAACAACTTGGCAAAGACTAAAAGTGAAGCAGATCTCTGAGAACTGAGAGAGAATCGACAGGGAGGTCAGAAGCTCCAGAGAAATCTGAAAAGCGAGCACAGTGGATGGAGGAGAAGAGAGCAGCCTGGGGCGGTCTCACGCTCACGGGGACGGAAACCTACCCAAAGACAGCGCAAGCCCACAGGCCTGGGACCCTCGTGACGCTTTACTGTAACAGTAACTCCTTGTATACACCAGGCAACAGTCGGAACAGGAGTCACTGTGCTGCCATCACGTTGGCAGGAGTATTTATTCAGGGGCCATTCTGGAAAGAGTTCATTTCAGACTGAGTCCCAGAAAACAAATACCAAAATCACTTCAGCTTTCCCAGTGTTGCTCCCCACAGAAAAGAGACGGCCCCTTGACACAGCTGCAAGCAGGGAGCTCACTTGTTTATATTTCCTTAATCAGAAATCTTGAAAATGTTGCTTACCTAAAATAATATACTCATTTTAAAAAACAGACTAAAATTGAGTGAAACATGGCACCGTTTTGTTCTCATTCATGACATTTATTCCCACCAGAAGGAGAGGCTAGAGTGTGATATAATTTTCTCCCAGAATTCTCAGACTTTTGCAACTTTGTTCCAGGCACATGGTGATTATCACACTCTCTGATCCATAGCCGCCTAGAAGGGAAATTTGTTTGACTGATGTGAATCTACATGTTACCTGTGGCGTTCCTTCCCAGCGTCTTCATTCTCTCCAGGGGAAGGATGTTGACTAATTTATCCTCCTAAGATTCCAAAGCAAATAGGATAGGTTTAACCAGAGCTAAACTATAATAGACAGTAAGAATTCTTCGACTCTAGCCACGAAACAGTTACCTGACCTATGGGTTGCCATGTAGAACCCAGCAATCACCAGTATGTTTCTTCGTTCCAACAAGTCAGGTCATGTGTGATGACTCAACTCCATCTTGCCACACAGAGCCCATTGCAGCCCACACCTCTGCCCCATGACGGCTAACGCATTTTGCACCTGCTCTGTGGAAATGAGCTTGAAGAAGACGTGTGATGGCTTGCTCTTGGCTGTGTCTGAATGGCATCGTGGCTGATGGGCCAGGCTTCAGGAGCTGGTCAGATCGCAGGGTGTGACTTTCCTCATGGACTAGTCCACTGATGCTGTATATGCAGTGGGGAAGCCCTGGGGCCTCGGTCTGGAGGGGTCTGTCCCTCCCTCCTTGAGCTTATTACGTCCTTCCTGCTGCTTTGCCATGAGCCATTTTTCCTCTGCGTAGCCCCTCTGGTATAGCCCACTATAGATTGAAACTCTACACGTGGTGAGTCAAATGCTCCTTGGCCCTGTGCCTGTGGGTCCTATGTCTCAGTACGTAAGTGAATTGCTAGGACTAGAATGTTGATGGAGCAGTGGTAAAACAGAGTTTTAGAAAGTCATAGACATAAAATCAGTAATAGATGTTGTTAATTTTGCCAGGGTTGAGGGATCATTCATGGATTTCCGTTCAATTAGTATATTTAATAATGCCACATGAATAGATTTTAATAAATAATTTACTATTTGTTTTATGATTGTTGCCAATAAATTTCTAGGCCTTGGTATCAAATTATTTTTGCTGAGACAAAATATCCAACACACATAAGTTCAAGGAGGAAAGACTGATTTTAGCTCACAGTTTATAGTGATTTCAACCCATAGTTCTCTGGCTACAAGGCAGGATGCTGAGACAGAGGGGCAACAGTCCATGGCAGGGTAGGCAAGAAGTCAGTGGCAGCAACGAGCCTCCCTTCTTTCCTGTCTCTGTATTCTGTCAAGGTTACAAGTCTATTGGTTAGTGATTTTCCTCCTTCAATACATCACTCAACCACACCTAGCACTGTACTGATGTTATCAAAAGACCAATCCAGGTATCACCCCCATGATCCAGCTACTCCCGAGAAGCCATACCTGTGAGCACCTGATGCTCTAGGGGGACATCTAGATATACAACATAACACTTGGAGTATATCTTGCCAGCTACCTATGACTCATGAGGAAACTCAGATAACTGACTTGGTCAAGGTAATAGCTAAGCAGAGATAAATATATAGGTCTTATGACATTTCCTTGGAAAATTAGATATTCTGATTGTGGCTTTGGTCTAATGACAGGAAAATCTGTTCATTATGAATATTTATTCTGTCCTATTAAGCCAAATGCATATACTAACTGAGCAAAAAGAAAACATAAAAAAATTAATATTTTCTGAAATTAGACATTTTCATTTAATAGTAGAGAGGCCCTGCAATACTTCATAGAGAAAATTAAACCTTCTGACTACTATAGCTAGAGATAATATAAGTTGTTTTTCAAATTTAAGAATCATAAGAATGATATCCTCCGCTGAAAACTGCCTCAGAATAGCAGTGTGAGCAGCATGAGGTGTCAACTTGGTTTGTCCAAGTCATCCTTAGACTTCTCTCTCTCTCTCTCTCTCTCTCTGTCTCTCTCTCTGAATCTTTCTCTCTTTGAATCTGTCTCTCTGTCTGTCTCTCTCTGTCTCTGTCTGTGTGTCTCTCTCTCTGTCTCTCTCTCACTGTCTCTGTCTCTGTCTCTCTCTGAATCTGTCTCTCTGAATCTGTCTCTCTGTCTCTGTGTGTCTCTCTCACTCCCTCTTTATCTCTCTCTGTCTCTGTCTCCCTGTCTGTCTCTCTTTCAGTCTCTTTCTCTTTCTCTGTCTCTATCTCTCTCACTCTGTCTCTCTCTGTTTCTGTCTCTGTCTCTTTTGTCTCTCTCTGTCTCTCTCTGTCCGTGTCTTGTGTGTTTCTGTGCATTGGGAGATGTTCTCTCTTGAGAGCTGGCAGATGCAAGGGAGCAAAACCCCTTTTATAGCATCTACACACCTTATTCAAACTATTCAGTCAAATGCACAGTTACATGCTACCATAAGGGGATAATGAAGACAAAAAATAAAGTCCCAACCCAACCAGCTGACTGGGAGTTAATCACAATGAGGCACCATCCCGTTGGGGCCACTTCAGTTAAGTGAAGCCCTTCTGAACACGACTAGGCCCTTCCTGAAGGGGAGAAACCGCTCTCTCCCGCTCATGGGCTTCCAAGGCTGTCTGCAACACTCGCACTGTAGGAGCACAACGCCTGCAAAGACTGTACTGAGGGACGGAGCAACACTGCTCAGCTGTCCCCACCTCGGTATCTTCATCACAGGGACTTTCTAGCAGACAGGGTTTTAGTTTCTATCTCTCTCATAGGCTCCTGTGATGGTGAACTTGCTTCAGTTTGAGTCAGAACCACCAGCGGCTGGCTCGGGTCTGACTGATGGGCTCACCGAAGACCCGCCTGGGCCTGAGCGGCCCCAGCCAGTGTCCTTGTAGGCTGCATGGGTAGAAGGGAAACAAGAGGAAAGGGAACTTCTGCTTCTTCAGAGGAGCACCAGTCTCCGCTGCACTCTGCACAGTCACCTGCCGGCTTCCAGTGCAGACCCTTCAGCCTTCCGTTCTCACACCAGAACTCGCCATAGCCCCAGGTCTCAGCTTTCCACCGGGTCCTGCTGTCTCCAGCGCACAGACAGCCCTTCCGCACTCTTCCACACCTGACCCTCAGGCGGCCGCCGCGAGTCCACCCTGTAAACCCACACTGAATCAGATTCTCCCGGGAGCACTCTCAGGGACAGTCCTCCCTCCAGTCCGCCATTTCTCTAACGTGAGGTGTGGGCGCCCGTTCCCGCATGGCTCCTGCAGGAGCTCCGTGGCTCTCCAGGGCGTGCTGAGTGAGCCGGAGCTTCGGGAGCTTCAGGCCAAGGGGTGTCACTCTCTCTCACCTGCCTGCCTTCCAGCCGCCCTGCTTTTGTCTTCCTCCAGACTCCCAGGTGTGCACCCCCAAAGCCAAGACATGGACTCTGGGACAGAAACTGCCAGCTGCTAAAACACACGTTTATGAGCCGAATTGCCCTGGAACAGTGAACACCAAAACAAACCTTGTTGTGAAAAGTCTTTCCCATAATCCCCACAAATCTTCAACATGATCCGTAGGGTCTGTGATCCACAGAGGTTCTGGGATCAGACCTCTCTGCTGTTTTGCATTTCATGAAGCTGCCACAAACTTCTCTGCACCCACAATCATTCTTTTTATGGCCATAATTGATCAGAAACTAAGACGCAGGTTCCTCACAGCTTTTTAGAGGGGCTGCCTCTCACTCAGGAATGTGTGGCCCACTCAGACCCTGACCGTGGATTCTGCTCGATCATTCGGTTCCAAGTTGCTGTTTAAGCCATAAGTTTAAGGCTTGTTGCCAGTTACAACTTCCCAAGCACCTTTCTCCTAACCGCACAGATTGGACATCTCTGTTCTAGCCAGAAAGTTCTACGAGCCACTCCAAGTCATTTGACATTATTCCAATAGTTAGAATCCCTCTACACCCTCCAAACTTCTTCCTGGCCTCTCCTCTCCAACTGCCCATTCTTTTCTTATTCAAACATTTCTCATAAATTATCTTTCTTACACAGCTTTCCCAAGGGGGCAACTACATCATCACTCTTTTGAGATCTTGTCTAAATATGAACCATATGCAGGCATCAGTAATTTCAGAAGATCATGTTCACTCCTACAAGCCTAACAGGGAAATGAGGCACAATTTCAGGCCCAAACACCCTCCACAGACTCACACATGCATGCCATAATATTCCAGAACCTTGAGTTAGACTCGGCGACAAATGCAATAAAAAATCATACCACTAGATATAGGTTCAATTAAATATATCAAATAACACTTTTATTTCATGCATGTTATATTTCTCTATACAGAAAAAGAAATATATATACATTTTTGTTTTGTAAGTGTTCAATTTCCTCTTACTTTGGTCTGAGCTAGGACAGGCATTGAAGAGTTTTCTTTCATTGGTGTAGCTAGAGAGGGAGACAGAAGATGGTAGGTTCTGGATTTTGTGGTCTAGTTGTGCTTCAGCATGCATAGAACATTGGCAGCAAGACCCTTGCAGGACCAAAGTCTTCCAGGGCCAAGTCCTTTCTTGTTTTGTTTTGTTTTTAGTTTTTTTGAGACAGGGTCTCACTTTGTAGTTCAGGCTGGTCCTGAGCTCAGCCTTGAACTCAGCAATCCTCCTACCTCTGCCTCCCAAGTGCTAGGATGACAGGCGTGAGCCACCACACTCAGAACTGTGGTATATGGTACAGGGATCGAACCCAGGACCTTGCGCTTGCAAGGCAGGCACCAGAAGCACTGAGGTAAATCTCCAGCCTCTAAGTCCTTTATAGGAAATATCATAGCATTTGCATATAACCTGCAGACTTTCTCCCATACACATGTAGTCATCTCTAGATTATTTATAATACCTAACAAGATGTTCTGGTGTACACCTAGATATCCCCCAAACTGTCACACACTCGTAGGTGGAGCTCTTGGGAATGACTGGATCATGGCTTGTGACACTGGGTCAGCCCATTTATTGGCTCAGCAGAGTCCTGAGTGTGGGTGATGGATTTACTGAAGAGGGAAGATGCACTCTGAGTTTGGTGGCAGCAACGGACAAGCTTACAGCCTGGATGGAATAAAAAGGGAAAAAGGCAGCAGTTTGCTGCCTCCTGCCTGCCACACCATGGACTGTTTCTCCTCTGTGATGCCCCTCTGTCAAGCCACCTGCTTTGGAACCAGACAAGTATGGAATGAGACCTCTGAAAACTTTGAGCCAAAATGAATCCCCCGACCCCATACCAGGATCAAACTCAAGACCTTGTGCAATGCCACTGAGCTAAATCCTAACCTTCTTTCCTCCTTTAACTTATGAGGTCTGGGTATTTTATCTCTGGAATGAGAAAGAAACAAAGGCAAATGTGAATGCTATGTAAATAGTTATTCTCCTGTAGTGTTAAGGGAAAAAGACAATGAAAAAGGCTATACATGATCAGTGGAGGAAATATTTTTTGCCAAATATTTTCAAACCCCAGTTGGTTGGATTCATGGAAATGGAAACTGCAGATCAATAGGGTAGATTGTATGTGGGACTGAAAGGATCATCATGGACTAGGGAAGACAAGCAGTAGGATTACTGAAGTATTTGCCCACAAAGATTCTCAACTTCTTGCATTCTAGGCTTTTGTTGTCATTTGTTGTTGGCTAGAAGTTGAATGATTTATATCTCTCTGCATAGTTTTTATTAGTTATAACCAATGTAGATTAAATCAAAAGAGAACAAGGAAGTTTATTATTTCATGTAGTTCAGGCTGGCCTTGAACTCACTATGTAGCTCAGACTGGTCACAGTGGTTGTCTTGCCGCAGCCTCCCAAGGGCTGGGATTACAGGCGTAAGTCATCACACTTGGCATTTCTAATGGCTTCTTAAATTCTCAAAAAAACAAACAAACAAAAAAACCCCCAAAAAACAGGAAATAAGCCTGTGGTCACAAACATACATAAATTCAATCATAACACTCCAGCTAGGAAAAACATAAGGCCTCAAAAGATGAGCAAACCAAACCCTGGGCACCAGTCAGACACATCATCTCTGGAAGGATTGGTAACATCTACAGGCGAATTAAAGCCCAACTGAGCAGAGTTGCTGTGTTAGCTGTTTGGAGAGCAGGAATGAGAAGGGATTACGTGCAGACGGGAGAGTTTACTGCAAGAGAAAACCTCCTTGCAGCTGCGAGTCCCAGGGGGACACATTTTCAACTTGAAATAAAAGCCCAAGGGTATTTTGTCATCTACTAAAACTGATTTTCATAAAGAAGATCTGATTACATGATTTTACAATAAGATGGAATTCTCAGGCTAACAAGCTTCAGTTACTTAATGTGCATGTTTGCAATTTCCCAAGTTACAGATCATGAAAGAGACTAGGGGAGGGGAACAAAACGGTGGCGCTGCCTGCGGTTCGCAGAGCCCCCGCTGTCCCTGGACCATCTCGCCTGCATCCTGAGTGGTAGGTCTCCCACAGGCTGCTGGTGCTGTGCCTCTGGCCACGAGGTCTCCAGGTTCCTGCTGCTGCTGCACAAGTCCTGGGCCTGGTTGCTGCTCTGCCACCTGGGGCCACTCTTGCTATGGTCACACAGCTGCTTTTGACCTGTCTTGAGATTTGCAATTGATCACTCCTCCTCAGGAAACTTGCTTTTTTATAAACTATAAATGCATAGACTAAATAGAATGGCTATGCTTTCTTTCACTGAAGTTATTCTTTTCTTGCAATTGAAATAGAAGCCCTTGCAAGTTGGCTCCTAATTGCCTTTGAAGCAATCATGATAGTCTGCAGCTGTGTTCCTGTTTTCAGGTGACACATGATGCTAAAAGTCTGTCTTGTAATTTTTTTGACCCAGATCTGGAGCAGGTATTTCTCTAAGCAGTCCTGTTCCTCGGGAGATCGGTGGCTGTGTGTCAGGAATGCTCACCGCCAGCAGTTTGCCTACTGTTTTCCAGGCCTCTTTAGGAAACAAAGCCAGGTTAGAGATAGACGGATGGATACAAGGTCGGGTGGACAAGTAGATAAAATGTTCTTGTGTTTTCAACTCTAATTCTAATTTAGGACTATGGAGCTTTCATTTGATCTGACTTATTGCATATCTACATCTTTTTAAATAAAAAATCCCAGCTTCCTACATAGTCCTTCACTTGTTTTACCCTTGTGACATATTAAAAGTCTCAGTCATAACAACAAATTCTCAACAACACAATTGCTATAAACAGGTGAAATTTTTTCATTTGGGTTTTTTTCTTGAGTTTCCTACAGTTCCTTTTGTCCTAAGGAATAACTTTTGGGATCTTTGTCAACTGCTCTGTTTTAAAATCACTCAAATTTTTTCTCCCTCCAGGGATATGCCACCAATGCAACACATAATTAAGCTTTTCATTTTGTGTTGACTTCTATGTCTTAGAATTATGACCAGCATATACTAGCAATCTTCTATGGTATTATATGAAGATATTCTTTTCACAGCTATTATATACTCCATTGTGAATGCACCACAATTAAGGGTTCTCAGACGAGCTTTGTTTATCACTACCCTTAATTATGATAAACAGCTGTTTCTAATAAACAACTAGTGTTGCGACAAATAGTCTGGAACACATATCTTTCAATATGAGCAACTACCTCTTTATGATAGCCTAGAGAATGGAATGCTAAATAACAGTCGCCAACAGAATGTGCTCTTAACTGCCCCGGAGCTGGTAGCACCCCTTGTTCTAGAACAGGATGGTGCCGCTTCTTCTCTGGTCTGAGGAAGTGCAGGGACAAGCCTTTGGCTCCCAATACAGCAACAACTATCTCTTCCAAAACACAACTGAAATTTTATACCAATACACTATCCGGGAGCGCATCCAAATATATCCTGATGGAAATTAATTCCTGTTACTAGAATTCAGGACAGGCTTGGAACACTACCATGTACCCCATAGAATCACATCATATGCACATGTAGCAGAGATCCTGCAGGGTCAAAATTGTGTTAAAATTCTCTAAGTCAAATGTATCTATTTTTCTTCAGCATTGAAACCGCACTGTTGGCCGAACACCAACTGAAGAGCTGCTCTGCTGGCCCCAGAGTTGTAGTTACAGGCCACCGAAGCTGGGGTGGAGCACACACTGCTGATCCAAGAAGTACGGATCCGGCTAGGGAATCAAAGGTTTAAACCCAGCCTGAGCAACCGAGCAACTTAGAAAACAGTTACCAGCTCTCCACAGACTGGATGGGGCAGCTCAAATGCACATATGCCGAGGCACCAATAAAGGCAAATGCAGGCATGTAAAGTCACAGTTTATACAATTACAGCTGTATTGGAGTTTTTTTGTATTTCCTCCCCCCCCCACCACCACCACCACTGCTTTTTCCTTGATTATTCTCATTCTTCCTTTGTCTGTCCAATTTGGGCTTTTGCCTTTTCTCAGTTGCTCTTTATTTTTACAGGAGCATGAATACAGGTCCAGTTTTCCAGTTGCTGAGAGGTAGCGTCATTCTTGTTTTTGTTCCTTCATTTTTCCTTTTCCTCGTGTCTTCACCAGTTCCCCAAAGTTTCTGTGATTTTCCTGTGTCCTCTAGCCCCATTCATAACCTTTCCTTTCCTTTTATCTCTCTATCTCCCCCTCCTCAAACCTACTAAGTATTCATCCAAAAGGGTAAATTTGCTATATTGAAGGGTCTATTTACTGCAAATGATTTCTGATTGGTTCTTTTTTTTTGAGACAGGGTCCCGCTTTGTAGTTCAGGCTGGCCCTGAACTCAGCCTCAAACTCATCACAGCAATCCTCCTGCTGGGATTACAGGCATCAGCCACCACGCCCAGCACTGTGGTATGTGGTACTGGTTGCTGCTGGGCTGAGTCTCCATGCCCAGTATGGTATGTGGTTACCGAGGGTCGAACCTGGGGCCCTTGCACTTGCAATACAGGCGCCGGAACCACTGAGCTATATGCCCAGGCCTCTGGTTGGTTCTTGACTTTAATCTGATTCACTCAGTTCAAGGTAACAGATTAACAGCTACTATACCTTGTCATTTTCTAAGCTATGTTTGATGCTATGGTCGATGCTGACTGCATTTCTTGGGCCAAGGTACTGTACTTGTTCTAGTCAGCTGTCCTCGGTACACCAAAACCAAGATTGCCAAAGGATCAAAACCTAAGGATCAGCTATTCTGGGGAGATAACTTGAGAAGTAACTGTTCCCTAAGGGACTTAAATAACTGTAAAGATGTTTGCAATAAGCAATACAGAAGTATCAACACAGAAATTAAACCAAAACCAGCAACAAAAAAATAAGACACTTAAACAAGACCCACACTCAGTCTGCCAGCTTATCAAAGGCAATCCTTGGAACAATGAAGTAGAAAAATAATCAACCACCTGGGTATCCAGAGAGATAGTGAGGCACATAAGACCCCAAGATCCCCGATAAAAAAATCTACACCAAGACATCTGATGATCAAGATTTCAGAAACTCAGCAGAAGAACAAATCATTGAAAGCAGAGAAAAGAAACAAATCACGTACAGAAGCAAGTCCATCAGAATCACAGCAGATTTCTCAAGTCAAAAAGAGCCTGGAGTGAAATATGTCAAGTCCTAAAAGAAAATAACCCGAGACCCAGATTGATGTACTCTGAAAACTCCCATTGGTTGTTCAGAAGAGTTGTTTTTTTCCATGTATTATGAGGTTCTTGGAATTTATTTTGCTGTTGATCTTCAATTTCAAGGCATTATAGTTTCCCAGTGTACAGGGTGCGCATTGAGGACATATTCATCTGAAATAAACAGGACATATATGTGTAAAAACCAAATAGTTTCTCTGATGTGAGCAACTGCAAGAATAATAAGGACCAAAATTTATGAGACAATGGAAAACAGGAAATAAAAGTCCAAAAGAGTAGGCGAAGTAGGAAGGGGGAATGGAGGAAACTAAAGTATAAATATGAGAAAGGAAGGAAACAATGGAAAGTTTTTGTAAACGGGGAAGTAGGAGATGGGAGAAAAAACAAGTACCAAGATATATCATGTAGAGATACAAACCCCACAGATGGATGTGATCATAATGTATACCTAAAATGTACCAGTAAAGTTAAAGGAAAAAAATATTTGAAAGCGCAATGTTTGGGAAGTCTGAAGCAGCCCATAAGTTCCCTGGAATGCAGACTTGCTCCCCGCAGACCCAGGCCCTGGGTACACACCATCCCTGCCAGGGCCACGCTTAAGAAGAAATCGGGAGATGGCACTCAGAGCAGTACTGGGGAGAGGGGTGGTCCTCTGGCCACAGCTGAATCCACTGGAAAGCCTCAGAAGAGGTTTCTAAACACTCAGCTTGGCGCTCTTCTCCCATGAATTCTGCTCACACTTGGCATCTAGAAAACAGGAACGGGATGAGTCAAGAGAAGTCCCACCTCTGTGGGACCGCGGGTTGCATCACCCAAAACCAAGGAAGTCCTCATCCCTTCAAGACTAGGGTAGCTGCCTTTTTGACCTCTTGACCCATTCTATTTCTTTCTCCCTCTTTCCACATTTCGGCTACTTATTGGTGCTGAATACTAAGTGAAAGTGCACGTAGGCATTTACACACCCTAAAGACTAACACGCCTCAGAGCAACTCATAACAACGCTTGGCCACTCAGGCGCCTACAGCTCGCTACTGCAGTTCACGAGCGAGGATGCTGAAGAGGCCACTGTGAAAATTCGGATATAATCAGCTCAGGCAATGGCACTTTGTTTCGAGCACGACTTAAAATGTGCAAACTGTTCTACGCATCTCGGGAAAACCCAGGCAGGCCATCCTCCAAGTAACTGGGAGAGAGAGGGCCGCGCACGCGACCCAGGACCCTCCGCAGTGCGCTGCCACCCGCCGGGAATGCGCATGCGCGCGCCTCCCTCCGCCAAGCGGAGGGTCTTCGCCCGGGCCCGCATGCGCGCGCGTCTCACTTCCGGCGCCGCCATCCGCTCCGGAGCTGGGCCGAGTCCCGAGGGCCTGTCGTTTCCGTGTTGGCCGCGTTTCCTACTTCGTGGCGTTCTCTGCTGCGCGTTTGTTTTCCGGGAACGAGCGCTCCGCGCGGCCGGCCGGGCGCCCAGCCCCGCTCCAGGGCCGGACGGGGCGGGGCGGGGCGGCCTCTGCCGGCTGCAGAAAGGCCCCTCCGCGGCCCGCCCGCCCTCCACCACGCCCCGCGGGCTGCCCTGCCCCTGCCCCTGCCCTGGCCTGTTAGTCTCAGCGCCAAGACCTCACCGCGGGGTCTGAAGAAGACGGCCGGCTCCGGGACGTTCCTCAGAATGTCGTGTCTCTTCCTAGTGTCGTCTCCTTTCCTCTGAACTACAACTGGATGTTGTTGCTGATTTTCTTGGAACGTGGTCAGGGCACGTTGTTGCCCCTGAGAATGCTGTCTGTGCGTCAGAGACACATTTCGCAGGGCAGAAAGACAAAGGAACCAGCGTAGGTCCCAGTCTTGGCTCATCCCCACCGTGCAAACACCACTTCCTTCCGGCTTGTCTCAGTTATCTTGCCCATTTCTAGTCTTTAAACTTTAAGTGAGTTTTAGGGGTCTAGGAAGAGGGAAGCAAAGACTTGAGGGCTGAAGTAAAAGAAAACTGGACACTGCACACTGAGCCTAAGAGTGGAAGAACAGATCTGCAGTTATCTACCTCCAGTCGGCTCCTGCCTGTTGAAAGTCATCCGAGAAAACCTTTGGATCTCTAGAGAGAGTAGCTCAGGAACTCAAACTCCCATCCCATCTCAAATCTGGCCAAGCAGATTCAGTGTCCTTCCCCCTCCGTCGTCCCTTTATACCTTCAGAGACGTCATTCACCTCTTCCTCACCTGTGGGCTCCGCTTGGCCTGGCACATGAGTTCAGGGCTGCTGGTCTGGTTGTATATGGCCAATGCCTTATCTCCCACCTCTTTCCTTTTGCCCTCTAGCTTCCCTTTCATCTTACTCTTCACATTCACAAAACAGCTTCCAAACGGGAGGACAAAAAAGGGAATACGGATGAACAAAGACGTAGTGACTGGAGTCAGAACGCCTGACTCGCAGTGGGGTGCGGGGTCGAGGGACAGCAGTCTCGCCCTGGCCTAGCTGGTGACCCAAGGAATCGGCCACGAGGCTCCGGAAGACGCCATCTGCCCGGTTTCTAGGAACTGGAACATTCACCTCCCTTGAAAGATGCCTTAAATTAGGCAAGGAGACTCGGGCTGGTGTCTAAGTTCCAGACCTTAACAAGAGTTTCCTACGTGGAAACTGGCTGTAGTGGTAAGGTGGGACTATGAGAGGTGTAGCAGGTCCAGTGATGAGAGCAGGCCCAGTGACATCATCAGACCGGCCCGGTGACGTCAGCATGCCCAGTGACATCAGCAGGCCGTATCTGGTGGGCCTTTCAGGTATGTGTGGGAGGGAACAAGTGGTCATGAGGTCTGTATCTTGTCTTGTTAGAAGCAGATGGAAAGCTTAAAGGAAAAGCAGATCATAGAGTCATGAAATTTTTTTCAGCCTTTGTTACTGCTGTACGTAAAGTCAGTCACTACAATATAATGGCTTGAAGCAGCCCCAGTCAGCTATTGTGTACACAGTTTCTGTAGGCCAGGGGTTTTCACAGGCAAGGTGTTGACCTCTCCATCTGGTCCTAATATCACTATGCGGTCTCACCACATAGGGCAGACCGGGCTTCCTCCTGGCAGAGCAGACTAAAGGAGAGCAGACTATGCAGAAGGTGGAGTGGTCGGAGGCAAGTGAAATTGTTTCACATATTTTGATCTTGTCTTGGATTTCTGGGTAGCATCAGGTCTGCTATGAGCTACTGGACGATGCAGAAAATCCTACTCAGTTTCAAATATATTCATTATCTGCATCTTCCCCATTCCTCGAGAGCTTGTTTGGAGGTTCTAGCAGGGGAGCGCAGCTACTCGTATACCCTTGACCGAGGAAACGGTCCTCCTCTATCGGGGGTGGTCGTCCCCTTCGACCGAGCGCACATTCAGGAGGGCCGCACATGGAGCGGTGAGAGAGGAAGGGGACACCCCCCCAGCCAGCCAGATCCGCCGAATCAACCCTGGCGATCAGTGGGGTGGCAGATGTCACAGCCAGATTGCCCTCACATCATCCCCCCATTCCTGTACACTCTCATGTGATGACCTCCTTCACACTTCCTTCGTTTGAACGTCGACCCCACGTCTCCAGGAAAAGGTTGTAAGAAGATTTACAGGCACATGTACTGAGTGATGGACCATCTCTGGTCTCAAGAGCCTGTCACTCTAATGCTTTCTTTGTCTTCTGGTTGGCCGGTTGTCTCCTTCCTTCCACACCTCAGGTAGTTGATTTCCATGTTGAAATGTTTGCCAGTGAAATGACTAGGCTCACAACCTGCCTCCCGAGAAGACATCCACACCTTGACACCCTACTCGGTCCTGTAAAGAGCATGCTCTAGATAAAAAATCAGCTACCCATTAAGAGGTCTAACTCAGACCGCTGTTGCTCTGGGGAAGCCACGTGGAGGGGCCATCTTCAGAGAGTAAAGAACCGGCCTGAGGACAGTAGAGTCTGTCATTCCAGCTCGGGCCACCACACTGTCTGTGAAGGAGGCGTCTCTGACACAGCCCGGCATGCATCCAGAGGCCAGGCCAGCCCCAGCCCCTGCAGTCACAACCACCGGCTGAGTCTTGAGAGACACTGTCACTGAAGCTGCTCGGTTCAGAGGTGTCCTGTTAGGTAGCTGGAACACCCAGCTTCAGCAGTCCACCTCAGAAGAGCTCCCGAGCGGGTCCCCCTTGGGCTTGCCGTCAGCGTCAGCAGCCTGTTGGAAAAGGCCTCTCATTGGTGTCTGAGAAGACGCCTCCCTTGTGGAAGCTGGTCTCGGGGGGGGGGGGGTTTAAGGCGTGTGCCTAGCAGTGACCAAAGAAAGCTATAAAGAGATAAGGGAGTGGGTGAACACAGAAGACAGGGAGACTCACTCCAGCCTTGAGCTGAGGGACCAAAGAACGAATATCAAAGTGGATCTTAGGCCGAGTGGGACTTTGTTGATTTGTGGAAACAGGGAATGACTAAAAAAAATGTGTCACGAAAGTTAGTCTTGGGACTGGAGTTGCAGAATTGTGCATGGCATGCAGGAGCCTGGGTTCAATCCCTAGCACCCACTACGATCATCTGAAAGTGATGTATAAATGAGTTGCAAGCGTTGTTAGTGAGGCTGTGAAGACCTACTGTCCCCATGGTGACAAACCAAAGGAAAATAGTGAATCCTTGAATCACCTGCAGCAGGAGGACGGGAGAAAGTGAATAAATCTAAGGCCCATTACAGAAGGTGATGCAAATCTGAACTCTGATTCATTTCATGTATGCATAATGACAAAATGATGACACCAGTCCGCCAGTTCTTGTGCAAATTAAAACAAAATAAAAACTCTCACGACAGGTCTGGGATTTAGCTCAGTGGTTTAGGCCTCTTCCTGACAAGCGCAAGGTCCCAAATTCGATCCCCAGTAACCACATACAATACTGGGTGTGGAGACTCACCCCACCAGCAATCAGTACCACATACCACAGTACCGGGCATGGTGGCTCACGCCTGTAATCCCAGCACTCGGGAGGCAGAGGCAGGAGGATTGCTGTGATGTGAGTTTGAGGCTGAGCTCAGGGCCAGTTTGAAATACAAAGCAAGACCTTGTTTAAAAAAAAAAAAAAAAACCCTGACACCTTTAATTTTTTTGGATAAATATGGCTTTTCAAAGAAAGTGCTTTTAAAAATATGTTTTGGATAAAAAGTAAATTAAAGCCATAATTCCACATACATATGATCTGAGATTTGCTGTTGAGAGCCATTTATAGAATACTAGCATTGATTCCCATCTTTGTCACTTATCCAACCCCCTGGCACCTTCGTATGGGAAGCCTCCCAAAACATTTCAAGGCCGTGATCATTACTGATTTATTACAAACCTGCAGTAGCTACGATAGTAACGGTTTTTTGAAGCATGAGCTCCCTCTAGTGGTCAGTGTTCTTCACCGCTTGATCAGTTACCTGCATTTGTATTCAGAACTGGTTAACTTTCCCTGGAGCTGAGTTTGCCCTTTCACATGCTCGCTTCTCTCCCTCTGCCCGCACTCTCTTCCTCTCTCCAGCTCTTTTTCCCTCCTTTTCCCTCTCTTCTTCCTTTTCTTCCTCTCTCCTTCTCTTCTTTGTAGTACTGTAAACTCAGGCCCTTCTTACCAGGCTACCTCCTCATCCCTTCCTTTTTTCTCCACAAGATTAAGCACCTGGTACCGCCATTCCTACCACCACCTCCTAGTTCTGTGACAGCTGCACTAACCCCCTTTTTCTTTCCAATGGTGGGTTTAGCAGCTGAAGACTTCCTCCTCTACAAACCCTTTCTGTAATACATAACAGCTCGGCATCTGTGAGTTCCTGTAACCAGGACAACAATGCAATGCAGTAGGGCTGCCCCTTCTTGGGCTTCTTAGATTTTACTTTGGCATTTTATCATCATAAGATGTTTATAACTGTGTCACTGGAACCAGCCTTCTTGGCTTCAGATTTCTTCTCTTTAGTGTCTGGCTTCTTGGCTTTCTCGTCCACCCTCTTGCAAGAGGGGAGAGTTTTCTACCCTTCTTTTAGTCACTGAAAAACTCTTAACCTTTTACCAGTTGTGTAACAAGGCACAGAAATGAAGGGGAGGTCAGCTCTGCCTGTGAGGTGCTTAGAGGCACACGAGGGAACCGATGGCCAAAGTCAAGGGCAGCGACACGGCACGTGGAACCCAGAGGACCTGGATCCTAAACCACAGCAGAGACCTGCGTTCTGGAGTAGGGGGCTCCCCAGCTGGATTCTGAAGGACGAGGCATAGACAGCAGGCAGAGGGGCAATTTATACAAAGGCCAGACTGCCAGCGTCCTAAGAAAGCAAGATGGCTCAGGGCAGCCAGGACTTAGGGAATGTGAGTGATAGTATCTTCATGTCCCAGAGGGCCCGGTGGACAGTTGGAACCATGATTAAGTCTCCTCACCTCCCCGAAAACAGTGTGGGATGACAACGCCGCTGAGGGCTCACCTCCATGTTCCCTACTTGGGGAGACCTTGGCCTTGATCAAGACCAGGGCTAGGAGAGTGGGTGCCATCGTAAGCCATCACAAACCCCGCTGTGAAAATGTCTTCATCTCTGAAACTGAAAATGGTCAGCATTGCTCGGCCAGGAGTGGGACACCTGAAATGGTGTGCAGAGGCCATTCACAGTGAAAATAACACAGCTGACTGAGGAGTATGAAGGTTTCTTGCCTGAAAACCGCCCTGCTTTTCACACTTTGGGCCTAACTGTCTCCTGGAAGTTCACACTGGGAGGCACGGTCCCCTTTGAAGCAGCATGCAGAGATGGCCTTGGACACTGGCTCGATGCTGAGCACTCTGCCTTGTGCAAGGGTCTTGCATTTACAGGCTCAGAGGCTAACAGGCTTGGGGAGGATTTGTTATGAAGCACGCCCACCATGAGGTGAGCAGTCTCGCCCTGCCATGCACTGTCCCCCACGGCGTGCTCCCCCAGCACGGGCTGGAGTTTACTAGTCTCCCCTTGTAAGCTGATCTCTGGTATTTTGTCAAGCTTGCTAACACACTGATCTTAATGAAAATCCAATTCTGCCACCTCATCAGGCACAGTCACTCTGACATTTGCGTTGTAGTCCAGTAAGGCCTTTTCTTAGGAAAGCAAAAATTATGTGTAGTCAAAATGACTCTTGAAAAGCCCTTAAATTATTCATAAAATCACCATGTGAAATTAACTATAATGTGGTCCTGTGCATCTTATAAGCCCCAAGACACGGGAACCACTGAGCTCAACTCTGAGAACAAAATTGAGTCCTTGTACCAATGTCTGGGAATTCAGTCTCTTCTAACCCTAAGATAGTTGTCAAATTGTTAATTGGTTTTTGGGCAACCGCTGGAGAATTCTCACCTTCCCCCATGCTGTGTTGTTTGTTCCATTCTGAATTATCACAGTTCTTCCTCAACTTCCATTCTTACTCGATGTTTGAACTCATCGCTTCTGGCTTAGGATAGATGCACTGTTGCCCTGAGGATCAAACTAGGACTGTCACAGATTGTGTGACAGAGTATTGTTTCACTAGGACCACATTTGGAAATTATCTGAGGAGATATAGAAAAGAGATTGATCACCTTGTTTCTGTCCTAGTTGGCACATCACGGGGTTCCTCTGGGACTGACTCTGGGCCTGAAGACAAACGTCCGCGTGCTGGATGATGCCGCTTGCTGGTTCCTTAAGGGGCCTGGCTCATCTTTTCTTCTATAGCATCTAATCTGCTCTCATCTCATTCATTCTTCTTTTTTTCTCCCAGACGTTATATTTTTCATCTCTATAGGCTGGATTTGGGCATTTTTCATATTTTATGTTCAATCTTTATTTCTTAAAAATATGGAATACAGTTACAACTTTTAGGGCTCTTATTTATAAATCTAATTTACCATCAGCATGATGGATTGGTCTATCTACTGATTGGTTTTTGTACTCTTGTGGATCATATTGTCCTACTTGCTTCAACATCATAATCTTACTATCCATATATATCTTGTGTTGTTATATCACATTTATTTTTAAAATATTTTTATTGTTTTGGCAAAGTTAATAATTCTTATTATAAAACCTTTAACATGACAGAAACACAAGTTCCCTTAGTGCAAGTTCCCATTAATGACCCTCTACCTCCCCCACAGGAGTCACGTCGCCACAGGACAATGTTAAGTTTTGAACGATCTTTCAAATTTTTAATGCAGATATATAAATATATATAAGCATTTTATAGAGATGAGACCAGAGAGATTACATTTTGCAAATAATTTTACTCATTTAATAATGTAGTTGTCCACAGCCTCTTGTAGTCGGGCCTCTTGGAGCTCTGGTGGTGTGATCATTAGCACGCAGTACTTAAACTGAGGCCTCAAAGTTGACCTTTTTCTGTCTCTGTCTCCCAGGCCGCCTCTCGTTAAGGACTGGGATAGTACAGATTTTCAGGTCTGCAGGTCATTTCAGTTTTTTGCTAAATATCTGGGTTGTATTCAGCTTGATGAAGGAATTGAACATCTTTTTATTTTTTTTTTTTTCGATTTTAACTTGATGATTGCTATTTCAGTCACCTTGACACCGAGGACTAACCAGTAGAGAGTGAGGCGAGCGTCTGTCTCGGTGGGTCAGGTGCAGCACTGAGAACCACGAGCTCCGCGGTGCCTCACGCGTGTTCTCAGCTCTGCGACCCCCAGACTTTTCTTCTCAGCATCTCAGGATCCTGGCTTTGCAATTTCTTCTTAATACCTTCAAATCAAAGGTCCCACGTAACTATAAACTACCTTTGCATCCTTTCTCTATGCAGTATCACAATATTCAATAACTTATACAAGTACAGACATTTGAAAATAAGACATTCTTAGACCTTCTGGGGTTTTGTACCAGCAACTGATGTGCAGAAACACTTTAAGCCAAACTTTTTAATCTTTTTCTATCCTAATTTATCTTGTTCTTGAGTCTTGCTCTTTGGTGCAGGCTGGGCTCGAGCTCTCCATGATTTTCCTGCCCTAGTCCTAGTTTATCATCTGAGGGTATTTGTTTCATAATATTATTTTAGGCCTGAAAGTATAGAGATTAAGGCACAAGAAAGAAAAGCCACATTTCTAATATATTTCTTTTAAATTATTATTAATAGCCTGATACTATATTTTTTAAGCTCTATGGCTTTGATAGTATTTTTGTTGTAATTTTTTCTAAGGAAATGGAAATGTTAATCTGTATATATATATATACTTGTTGTTTGTTTGTTTGTTTGTTTTGTGAGACAGGGTTTCACAGCACATTTCAGTGTGGCCTTGAACTCACTATGTTGCCCAGGCTGCTTCCCAGGATCAAGTGGTCCTCCTGCCTCAGCCTCCCCAGTAGCTGGAATCGCAGGTGCATACCACCTCACCTGTCAGAATTGCTTTGTTTTGCTTTGTTTTTGAGATGATGCCAGCCTGTGTAGTCGAGACTGATCTTGAGCTCGGCATGCACCCCAGGCTGGCCTTGAGCCCAGTGGTCCTTCTGCCCCAGCCTGCGGAGTGCTGGGATCGCAGGCAGGCAC
>PVIR01029043.1:0-13756 GCA_004026965.1 Petromus typicus | reverse complement strand
TTTTCCCGTATTGTAGGTTGTCTTTTCATTCTTTTGGTGGTTTCTCTTGCTGTGCAGAAGCTTTCTAATAAGATGAGATCCCAGCTGTTGATTCCTTCGCTAGTTCCTGTGCTGCAGAGGTTTTGTTCATAAAGTCTTCCCTCTGTGCAGCAAGAGAAACCACCAGTAAAGCGAAAAGACACAAGGCATGCTGTAACCTCAGGGCCTTTGCACATGCCAATACCGCCTTTCATCTTCCTCACGTCATCTTCACGGTGGCCTCGCTTCCTACTCTTTATAAAACTGCAACACCTCTAACACATCTTTGATTTATTTCCATCAATACTTATGCGTATCCTCCCTACTGTACTTCTATGTCCATTTACATGTTTATTATGTGGGTCTCTTCTCATACCTCCATAGGAATATGAGCTTCAGGGGTTTTTGTGGGCCAGGACGTTTTTTCATTGCCATCACTGTCCCGAAAACAGCATCTACCATAACAAGGGTCATAAATATCTGTTGAATAAATAGGCGAAGCACTCTTTTGAGAACAGTATCAGAAAGGACTTGCAGTGCCTGGAGCAGGTTGAGGAATGCAGGGCAGTGAAGGTCCAAGTCCGAAGCAAGAAGAACACGTGTATGTGGCTACAGCGATAACGACCAGTAAGCAAAGGCCAGTGAGGACGTGAGAGAGAAAGCGACAAGGGCAGAGCTAATTCCTCCCGGAGGGGGGAGGGTGGAGCCAGATCACGGCTGCGCTGCTGGGGCGGGGCACTTCCTGTACTGAGCACCGCGAGAAGAGCTGAGGATGTGGAAGCCGCCAGTAGCGGACTTGGCGGAAGAAGGGAAGCTTCTGTCTCCTCCTCCGAGACAAGGGGAAAGGAGTTTATGGGAGGCAGAAGTCTAAACAAAGGCACGGAAGGGTCTGGGAGCAGCTAACCCAGTAGTTTCCACCAAACTCCATTCACAGGGACAATCATCTCCTTTCTCCTGAAAAGTGTCTCCAGGCCACCGTGAGTCCAAACAGCTCCTGAGTGTCCCTGACCCTGCGGCTGGCAGGTGACAAGCCGTTGGAGGGTCTGGATCTCAGCTTACCTGCTCCCAGCCACCAGCTCCTCCAGAGCCTGCTTGAGCCGCAGGCTGGCGTCCAGCCCCGGCTTGCGCTGCATCTTCTCCACTTCCTGCAGCCCTTTGAGAACTTCTGGGGCTTTCCCAACACCCTCCAGCCAGCAGGCCAGCTCGCCCTGTGCAGTACACAGGCCCGGCTGTTGGGTGGGTTCCACAGCTGCTCCTCCTCCGGCCTGGCCCTCATGTCTGCCGACTTCAGCAGAGCAAAGGTTGCACCTCCGCAGATCCCAGGCTGAGTCGGACTCCTCCCTCAACCATCTCTGCCTCGGCAGAAGTCAGAACCCACCCCTTACGGAAGGTCAGCAGCCCTCCAGGGGCCTAAGGTCTGAAACGAGAATGACCACTCTCAAATACTGACCCTCGGGTTAGGGCAAGACACTCCAGCAGAAATCTCAAAACTGAGAGGCTAAAGCAGGGCCAATCTGGTGGCCTTGAGAGGCTTATGGAAACGCAGAGAATCACAGGGTGGTGGGCGTTCTGGGGGAGTCGGTGAATTCTGAGAGCCGCTTGAGAGCAAACTGGACTCTGCTGGCCAGAGAAAGTCACTGTAGCCAAAGCCCAGCAGTTGCCACCGGCATCCTCCCTGCTCTGTGCCCTTTGTAGCCCGGATGCTTTGACACTGGGATTGGTCTTCTCTGGGCCATCCCAGCTGGTCACCAACCTGTGTACATCTGCACGTGTATGCTTGTCAGGGCCCAAGATTCATACACACGCCCCCCCCCCCCAGGAACACACGCCAGGGCATTTAATGCTTAAGAATTGATCAAATGCTCCAGAGCTTAGTGGCTCCTGTTCCCACCTCCACGGCACTAGGAGCTTCAGGCCCATCTGCCCTGGAGCTGGGCTCTCCGCTCCGCTGCGAAACCGCAGCCGGGGCCTGGCTCTGCCTGGCTTTCTTCTTTTTTCCGGTGAGCAGGGACAACCAGGACCCTTTTGGGGCCTGAGGTGGGTCCGATTCAGCTCTCCCTCCGAACACCTCCACGGACAGCCATCAGGAGCCTGCCGCGGAATCAAATGCCTTGGCCGAGGCCTTCTTTGAGACTCTGAAGACTATCCTGGAGTCCCCCACTCGGGGAGAGCCATAGAGGGACACCCAGGCCGGGCCAAAGGTGGGATTAAATCCCACTGTGGGGACAAAAACGGTTTGGAAGGAGCCCGGGAGCTAGATTCCTCTGTGCTCCACACCCTTGTCTCCTCCAAGTGCTGCATTGGGGTTGGGGCCGAGAGGAGGTGGGGCGCTCTGAAGAGAAGTCTATGGCAACAGCTGCAGACCAGGTAGGAGTGAGAGCCTTGGAGGTGGAGTCGAAATGGGGACCGAAGGACCGGGTGAGTGGATAAGGGGCGGGGTCATGCAGAGGAGCCTATTTGTGGTAGAAGAGGCCTTTTTGGGTTGTGGCAAAGGCTGAGGGTCAGAGGACACCAGCCAGATGCGCTGGGCGGTGTAGAGCTGCGACCTGAGTGTCGGACTGTGGTCGGGGCTCCTGTCTTGGTCCATTAGGGAGAGGTGTGGGAGGAGTGGAAGGCCAGCCTTCTCCAGAGATGGCTGTCAGGTTAGCCCGCAGGGACCACACAGAGTTCACTTCCGGTGTTCTTGTCGGAGGAAATGAGGCCTGGTAAGAGGATGGTTCAGTACCAGGCTGGTTAAATGTGATGCCCAGGTGTGTCTGGAAGGTGCTTATAAAGGAGAGGGTCTGCGAGTGGAAAACTTGGGGAGAAGTGTTGTTAGTCCAGTTTCTGCATCTCTCTCTCCCTCCTCTTCCCTCTTCCCCCCCTTCCCTTCTCCTCTCTCTCTCTCTCTGTTTGTATTGGAGATTGAACCCAGGACCTTTGCACTGAGCTACATCCTCAGCCTTTTATTATTATTTATTTTGAGAAAAGATCTCGTTAAATTGCTTAGGCTGGGCTTGAATTTGTGATTCTCCTGCCCCAGCCTCCCAAACTGCTCGGATTACAGGAGTGTCTACCACACCCAGCCCATCGGCCCCCCAGCTTCTGATGGAAACCTTTGTTCCGTACTCTCACTGTGATGGTGAAGCTGAGTCTCATGAAATTTGACCAAGAGGTACTGGTTTGAAGTGGAGGTGAGAGTTTCGCTGTGAACATCCCATTCCAGTTTGCTCCAACCTCTTACATTTCATTGTGCTTCTATGTACCCTTCTCCTGAATGAGTCTCACCTCACCCATAGGCCTGGCACTGGGCACACCCGCTCCAGTCTCTCTCTGGGCATTCCTCTTCACTGGTCCCACCCACCTTGTAGAAAGGGCAGCTGGTCTCCCATTGTGTGATGGTCACTTGACACTGCTGCCTGATGGCCATGGCCAAACAGGGGGTGATGTTGACTCCCACCCGTTTCTGGGCTTCAAGCACAGTGGCCCTTATCTGAGAGGCACAGAACTGCAGAGATGGAATAAGGATCATTTTTCCTTCAGGGAGAGCATAACCCTCTCTTGTTAGGCGGCTGAATTTGATGAATATACTTTTGCAGACCCAAACAATAAAGTGTACTTGTTTCTTGTGCAAGGAAAGTTTTTGAAAGTAATAATTCCCCAGATAATAACAAGTTTATAGAATTACTGATATAACCAAAGATAGTTTGTGTAAGGACAGCAGGATTCCTGAAAACAAACTTGAGTTAATCTCTGAAATAGAATACACTTGTACCTCAAGCTTCCTACCTTAAGGAACTCAACAAACACAAAATTATATAAACACATTTTTGCGAGCTACCAGAACAGTTACGTCATTATATGCCCTGTTGATTCCAAGAAATTCCACTGTAGCTTTATGAAGGAGTGAGATTGAAAAGACAAATGATGTCTTGCTATTATTATGAAAATAGTTTTGACTTCCTCAACTGCCTGAAAGGGCACCTCCCACGAACCACCGGTAGACAACAGGCACAAAGTGATCAGCCAGAGGTGTTTATTGACAGAGCACGAGAGCCCATTTGGGTCAGCCTTTGGGCATCTTCTGCATTTTCCTGGCTTCAGACTTCAAAGCCCTTAAAATAACCAAGATGGCTTCGGGTTTGGCTTGTACTTGGACTTGACGCAGCACAGTTTACCATTCGTGCAGTAAACATAGACACTGTCCCTCTTGGGGCATCTGTGGCGACACTGGCCAAGAAGATTCCAACATTTCTGGGTGTCACCTGATTTGGAGAAGAAAGGAGAAACGACATCAATCCTGAAAAGACAGAAGCTCTGGAGTTAAACGAATTAAAATAGATGTGATAAGGGGCTCCTCTTGCCTTCTTAACCATGTTTTTTGCTATGACCTTGTCCACGAATCTAGACCAACCAGGAAGCCTTCAAAAACTGCTGCAGGACAGAAGCAGAACAAAAGGAAACAATGTCCTACCCAGTGTCCAGTGCTGCAATTGCAAGTTTGTTAACAAGTAAGACAACAATCAGCCACCCACGCAACCCAAAGGCGGGGAAGGGAGGCCATTTTCTCTATAGAAATTCCAGCCTGCTCCAACTGAGTTACTTAAAACACATTAGCTGGACAAAGTATTTAGGGTTTGCCTGAAGCCCTGGTTTCCTTTTGACAAATCCAACAGAGACCAACACAGCGAGAGAGTGGGGAGAACAAAACGGAAAGGTTCACTTGCGGGCCTCAGATTTATGTGTCACTCAACCCCAGGCCTTGTCCTTCCTCCTGGAGGAAGCATGGCGCATAATGGTCGAGGGACCCGACTTGTCAAAACGCCAGGAGCCTGGCGTGAAACCCGGCTCCATCAGGGCTGCAGCAAGTGCTTTCTTTCCTAGAACTCCATTTTTTTTCTCTTTTGAAAGGCAAGCTAACAGCATCTATTGCAGAAGTCTACTGTGAATATTAAACATAAAACAAAATCTACCAGTATTAAAACATTCAGAAGCCGACAGGTATAAGAATGCACACCTGTAATCCTAGCTATTTGTAAAGCTGAGACAGTAGTTTTGAAAGCTGGAGGCCAGTCTGAGCCTCAAAACAAAACAAAAAAATAAGGGCTTGGGATTAGCTTGGTGGTATAATGTTGTCTAGCATGTGCAAAGCCTTGAGTTCAATCGTTAACACACTGCCAAACAAACACGAAAAAACAAAATTTCAGAAATGAAACTGCAAAATACACTACAATCAAAGAAACCTCAGGAAAATGCCCAACCTGGCTAGATTTGTGGGTGACAGTATAGGGTCAGCCCAAGGATTTACAAAAAATACTCTAAGATCTGGCACCAGTTCCTGGCAAATTGCTTCCTCTACTTGGCTCCTTATGGGGACTGTTTCTAGCCTCGTCCTCCCCATCCTTGGGATTCCCTGACCAAGCCTCAAGGCCAACCCCCCGCCCTCCCTGAGAGGTCGGGGCTTTACCTGGGGTGAGCTGAGACATGAACAGGAGCGCGGCCAAGGTCAGCAGCAGGAGTTTCATGACTGTAGAGCGAGGCTGAAGTGGAGCGAGTCCGGCTGTGAGGAGTGCCCGGTCTCTGTGGCTCATGCGCCCTGAGCACTGGAGCCCGTATCACTCCCACGTGCCCTCCTCTGCCCACGGTCGCTGCCCCACCCCTCTGAGCCACCCCCCACCCCCCTCCCTTTGTCTTGTGGGAAAATCAGCCAAGATTCAAGGCCCAAGACACTCAGGACCTCCCCGCGACCTCTGAACAGCTGTGGCCCAGGGACCTCCAGGGGGGCGCTATGAGCCGCAGAGAAGGGGATACAAAGCAGTCCTTGAAGAGTAAATACTGGGGTTCCAGGCAGAGGAGTATAGTAGGGAGCCTCATGTTGGTGTTGAAAAGGAGAGATATGACGTAACCGAAGAAAAAAACGAGGGAAATGGGACAGAGGTGTTTCCAGCACTGCCTAGAGCTAACCATTCAGGGGCCCTACCCAGAGGGCCATCTTCCTAAGAGATTCCAGAACCAACCCTCTGGGTCCCTCTTCTGAGCCAGGTTTTGAAAACCTATTCTTTCTCCCTTGGTTCTCAGCCCTTGTGTGGTGGCTGTGCCCACAGTTCCTGATATCTGTGTCCTTGGGGGCTCTTTGTTCTGTTTGCCTTCTAGGACCGTGGAAACAGTGGCTTCTGATAAATATCCTCTGTTTCAAATACTTATGTAGCTTCTGTTTCCTGAGTTGGCCCTATTGATATAGAGGTCAAGGGTAGAAAAGCCTACGTGGGCGTGATGAGATAAAATAGGCACGAAAACCATCTGTGGGAATACAAAACACATGGAACAGGCCTAAGGTAGAAAAAGTGGAAAAATGAGGTCTGTATATTTCTTCCTAAAATCTTTACAATGAAAAGAGCTGGGGAAGGGACTCAGTGCCCAAACTCCAGGAATCTTCCATGGTCACTGTATTTATTTCAGTTAAAGGGCTCATTTATTTCAAGTACGTTCTTGTTAAGGCTCAGTACTGGAAGCAGAACCATGATCAGCATTATTGAATGAGGAGGTTATTGTAAAAAGTAGGCATTATTTAGTTGTGGGAGAAGCACAGATTTGAAAAGTGTCAGAGAGCCCGGAGTGGTGGCAATGTCTGTAGTCTCAGTAGTCTGGGAGGCTGAGGCAGGAGGATTGCAAGTTCTGGCCGAAACTGGACAAGTTAGACTCTGTCTCAAATAAAATAAAATAAAGAGAGATGAGGCTATAGCTCAGTACAAAGGGCCTGGGTTCAACTACCAGTACAATTTTTTTTTTTTTTGAGACACAGTCTTGCTTTGTAGTTCAGGCTGGTCCTGAGCTCAGCCTCAAACTCACAGCAATCCTCTTGCCTCTGCTTCCCAAGTGCTGGGATTACAGGCATGAGCCACCACGCCCGGCACTGTGGTATGTGGTACTGATTGTTGCTGGGTGTGAGTCTCTACACCCAGCATTGTTGTATGTGGTTACCAGGCATCGAACCTGGGCTGTTGCACTTGCAAGATAGGCACAGGAACCACTGAGCTAAATCCCTGGCCCACCAGTACAATTTGTAAAAAGAAAAGGATCAGAGAAAAGTCACTCACCAACCTTTGTGGGAAAAGGTGACCAGGTTGCAGTGGGACCGTGGAGTCTGGGGAAGACTTGGCTCTTCGGGGCCTTACTGTAGAATTTGTGGAGAAGTGTTTAGCACTGCACCTGGGCTCTAGGCCACTTTTGGTCAGCAGAACTGGCCCTTGGGAAGCAGCATGGTGGAACAGGCAATGTGAGGACCAGGACAAGCACACAGACACCCCACATCTGTTCTTTACTGCCTCTGTTCAGTGACAACCGTCAGAGTAGGATGGAAGTTGCTTCATTTTCATCTTCCAAATGTTATGAAAAAAAAAGTTGGTGGCAACCCTAATGCAATTCGATGCAAGGAAGGAAGCTGAGAAATGTTATTTCATCCTAAGGAGGACTGTCTAAATGTCTACAGGGTTGTGCCAAAGAACTCCCCAAAAATGGAATTTTCAAATCTGGGGTTGAAGGCATGGCATGCAGGGGTCGTGTTCTCGCTTAGGGAGTATGTATCTGTTAGTTTAGTTTTTATTAAAGAGGTGAAGACTTCATACTTAAAATGCCTGGGGATATGTAGGACTTTTGGAGGGAGAGGGAGGGAGTAGTTAAAAATATTCAATGTCTAGTTTGGACTTTGCTACTAATCTTGCTGTGACCTTAGAAGAATTACGTTTTTCTAGGTTTTGATCTCTTCAGTCAAGAAATTGGAGAGGAAGGGCAGGAAGAATCCGTGTACCCTCATGTTATATGAGTCTCTAGGTGCAGAAATCTAGTTTTTAGCACCCAAACAAGGCAAGGTAATTGGATTTTCTTTCCTTTTTTTGAGACAAGGTCTTGCATTTTTTGTAGTTGAGGCTGGTCATGAGCTCAGCCTTGAACTCACAGTGCTCCTCCTGCCTCTGCCTCCTACGTGCTGGGATTATAGGTGTGAGCCACCATGCCTGGCACCGTGGTATGTGCCCAGCATTGTTGAATGTGGTTACCAGGGACTGAACCTGGACGCTTTGCGCTTGCTTGCAAGACGGGCACCGGAACCACTGAGCTAAATCCTCGGCCTCGGATTTTCTTTTGTGGATTCCGTGTTACCTTTCTCAGCCACTGTCTCTGAAATATCTACATCATAGCTCTTTGCTCTCAACCCTGAACTAAAAATATACACTGGACCTGCTTCTTGCATAGTCATTGTGCTTATTTTTCCTGGTTTTGAAACCTTTGTTATCCTTCTTGATGTTCTAGTTATACGGGACCTCTAACTGGTAAGTCTGGGACAGAGGGAGATCTATTATGTGCCCATTATGTTTTTCTTTCTTTTTGAGACAGGAAAGACAGTTTCCAAGCACTATTCAGTTTATCCTGGTCCTGAACTCACTTTGTAGCCCAGACTAGCCTCGAACTCACATCAATCCTCTTGTCTCAGCCTCCCGAGTGATGGGATTATATGTATGAGTCACCACGCCCAGAATTGTGGTATTTGGTACCAGGGATCAAATGAGGGACCTTGCACTTGCCAGGCAGATGCCAGAACTATTGTGCTAAATCCCTGGCCCGCATGTGTGCATTTCTGCACATACATCAGACATCATAGCCTGTTCCTGGAGGGTCAGAAGGCTAGTTCCTCAACCTGATCAGAAATAAAAAGAAAACAAGTTCACGTGACACTGAATCATTGTTTGTCCAGTCATTTTGGCAAGAATGCCATTTTATTGATAATCTAGAGATGTTTAGGGTACAGGGAAAGAGAAATACTTTGATCATGAAAATACAAACTGGTACATCTCTTTAGAGAGTGTCGGTCAGTAGAAAAATCCTTAAAACGTACTTGGCCAGCAAGCCATCAACTTCATTTCAAGTCCTCACAGTGGCCACCTGCAAGCTCAGCAGTGATTTCTCTTTCTTTGAAGGGGGAACACAGTAGTTTGGCTAGAAAGAAGATGGATGAGTTGGAAATGAATTAACTAGAGAAAAGTAGATCAAAGTTCACGGTGGGAAAAACCAAAGAGCAACCTAATTTAAACCACAAAACAAAAGCTGGGAATCTAGCACTTTGGACATAGAGAAATGTTGGGACATCAAAAAGAGGAAGGCTTAGTTCAAATAATGTGCAAGGATTAAATCCTTAGATTCTCTGTCTCTTCTCTTTTTCGTACTGACAGCTCTTCAGGGCTGTCAGTCGATTATACACAAAAATGTAATACAGACCCTAGAATCCCAAACATCGTTGGTGATAATTTGGTAAGCTGGGAACAGGATTAACTGACACTTGTATAGTGGAGACTGGGACACTCTTTAGTTTTCAGCTATCACTTCCTATGTAGCTCCCAGAATCCCTCACAGGAGACTAGTAGAGAAGACATCTAAAGATACTAATGTTGACATTTCTTCATTACAAGCCCCAGGCAAATCACCTTAATGTCAGTGTCAAAACTGGCAAGTCCCACTCATGTTGTTAATAGACGTCTTAGTCCCTCATGCTTGCCCACTAACGAATATTATCAACATTATCACCAAAATAATCTTTGAAAATTAGAGGCCAAATCCAAACAGAACTAACTATTCATGAAGTCTCTAAGCTTTATAGTGATCCACTTTAATGAGTAAGTGTCAGGTTCTGTTCCCGAGGGCTTCTCATCTGGCAGTGAACCACGGGCGGGGGTCATCACGAGGAGACGAAATGATGGAGAAGCCTTTATTGCCAGCACACTCAGCACTTATATGCAGCCCCACTTCCTTGTTCTCAGCCGCCCCAAACCAGCCTTATAGGGGGCAGTCTCTGTCTCTCTGTTTTCCCTTAATCACTGTGGCCCGGAGGAGCCCGCTGTGTACGTGCCGCCTTGCACTTCCTTTATGGAGTTGGCGTTGTTTAGCCCCAGGGGACCCCACAAGTAAGTAGTTAAGAATCATTAGCCACACTCTTGTTGATTGGATACCACCATCTAATAAAGAACAGAATAACCAACCCATCAGTTATAGGAAGTAGATTATACTCAGAGAAATATAATTAAAAACCTCAAAAAAACAAAAGATACTACAATTATGAAACAAATATAGGATGATGTAAAAAGGAAAAGACAGGGATGAAGATATTAGAAATATAAAAGCAGAAAATGGAAAGAACAGAAAGCCTACAACATAAATTCATTACTAATTTCTCAGAAACTAGAGAAAAAGATAATTAGGTAAAAATCAACAGAGAAAATCTGGAAAGTTAGAGAACCAGTCCATGGAGCCCAATAGCTGAAGAATAAGAATTCTAGAAATAGAAGATGACAAGGCGACATGAAGGGAAGGTATAAATTTTTTAGAATAGGAAACATTTGAGTAGACAGTCCATAAGCAGATAAAAGGCCTAAAATGTATAGAAAGAGCTTCAAGTTAGCCGCAGTAAGTTTCTAAAAATTAAAAAAGCACCACTTGTCATGGGTTGAATTGTTGTCTTCTCCAAAATGTGTGTTCAAATCCTAACACCAGATACCTACAAATATGATTTATTTGGAGTTAGGATCTTTGACAGTGTGATAAAGTTAAGATGAAATCGTACTGAACTAAGGCAATGGTTGGTGTCCTTATCACAGGAGATTTGGACAGACACACACACACACAGAGAATGCCATGTTGTGACAGACGCAAAGGTTCTGCTACTGTAAGCTAAGGAATGGCCGCTGTTGTCAGTGACGGTAAGGAGCTAGGAGAGAATAGGACAGGTTTTTTCTCTTACTTCAGGGACGAGCTAAATTTGCTAACATTTTGAAAAGGGTGGCATATTATTTAGCGTTTGTTGTACAACAAGCTATTCCAAACCACAGTGGGGTTTTTGTTGTTGTTATTGTTTTTGGTTTTTTTGAGACAGGGTCTTGCTTTGTAGTTCAGGCTGGCCCTGAACTCACTATGTAGCCCAGTTTAGCCTTGAACTCACAGCAGTCCTCCTGCCTCTGCCTCTGGAGTGCTGGGATTACAGGTGTAAGCCACCAAGCCTGTACTGTGGTATATGATTACTGGGGGTTGAACTCAGGACCTTGCACTTGCCAGGCAGATACTGGCACCACTGAGCTAAATCTCCAGCCACCATAGCAGTTTTAAACCTTTCATAAGTATAACATTTGTCTGAGCAAGGTGTTTTGTTTTTGTTTATTTGGTTTTTAATGAAGAAAGGTCTACCTGCTAGGGCTGGAGCTGCAGAGTCTAGAACAGTCACTCATGTTCCTGGTTGGAGGCTTGATGTCCATGGCAGATGGCTTGCTTCCGTGTCTTTTAACTGCAGTAGCAAACCCTGGTTGGCTCACAGGATAAAATATACAATATTCCCAAGAGCAATAGTGAGGGTAAGGTGTTGGGACATAACCCAGTTTCCAACCACTATTCCGGCTTCTAGTTGTAAGCTCTGCTAATGTCTCATTGGTTCAAGCAAGTTGAAAAGTAGACCTAGGCTTAAAGGAGGGGGAAATATCCATCATCTCTCAATGAGGAGGAGCTGTATGATGATGGGTGTCTTTGAAATGTAGTAAGAAAGGACCAAGGATTTAGCTCAATGGTTCTGGTGTCTACCTTGCAATCACAAGGTCCTGAGTTTGATCCCGGATCACCACACACCACAATGCCAGTGGTGGTGACTCACATCCATCAGCAATCAGAATCACACACCACAATGCCAGGTCTATTTGGCTCACTCTTGTAATCCCAGCACTTGGGAGGCAGAGGCAGGAGGATTGCTGTGAGTTTGAGGCTTACTGGGCTACATAGTGAGCTCAGGGCCAGCCTGAACTACGAAAGCAACACCCTATCTCAAAAAAAAAAAAAAAAGTTGAAAATGGAGAGAAGGAGGCCTGTCATCTCAGGGATATACGGTCCAGCTGGTGGCTGTGGAGACACTGGCAGCGTGACTGGATGTGAGGGAGGCAGGCTGACCCAGGGCACACTGTACCCATTGTAAGTAACACATCTCCGAGTGATTAGAGGGAGCTCAGTGCCCAGAGCTCCACCCATTGCCAGAACTGACTGCTCTGGCAGTGCTGCGGTCATGAGGACTTTTCTGCTAACTTTGCTTGTGCTGCTGCTCTTGTTCCAGGTCACTCCAGGTACCTGCACCTCTTCAGGGGAAAGGCAGAGGTGGAGAGTGGGTCTTAGTCAGGGCTCTTTGGGGCCTGGAGAATGATCTGATAGGTAGCGATATGAAGTACTGCTTGAACACAGACTTGGTGTTGGGGGAACTATGCAGCATGTGTTGGGAACAGCATTCCTTTCTTAATTGAACCATTTACCAAGATATTTCTCTTCATTCACCCTTTGGGTTTCTTGAGATTTACAGAATTTAGACAGGAGAGGGCCAGGGATTCAGCTCAGAGTTTCCAGCGTTTGCCTGGCAAACACAAGGTCCTGAGTTTGATCCTTGGTATCACATACCACAATGCCAGGCATGATGACTCGTGCCTGTATTCCCAGCTCTCAGGAGGCAGAGGAAGGAGGACTGCTGTGAGTTTTAGGCTGGTCTGGGCTACATAGTGAGTTTGGGGCCAGTCTGAACTACAAAGTGAGACCGTGTCTCAAAAAAAAAAAAAGGAAAAGAATTTAGACAGGAAAGGCAGGATAAATATTCAACTCTATCTTTGTTTATAAGATTATGACCTATATAATCTTATAAGCTTATAACCTTTAAGTCTGAGCAATTATTTTTTATTTTACTTTTTGCTAAATATTTTGAGCCCATGGTTCGAAGACATTAGTTCAGTCTATTGCAATCTTAGGCCCAGAGGAGTACAGACTGTCTTATTTTTGGCCACTGGTAGCCTCTTCGGTTTGGCTTAGGAGTCTTTTTATATATTCTTGGTAGCTTGAAGGAGAAAGGTAAAAGAGTTAACAGGCTTTTTATGGAAAAGTCTCTGTGCTAAGCACATCAGGACAACAGACCTTGTACTGAGTCTTAGGTCAGCAAACCTTGGTATAGATAATTTTTGGCACCAAACATGTGGGCTTCAGTCTTCCTGGGAGAAACTGTCCCCTCCCCCAGAAATGCAACACAGCCTTCAGATCGTTAGGGAGAATGGAGGCAGAGTTTGTTATTATCGAAGATTCTAGAAATTTTTCAGAATCATGTGTCTGGCCCCAGCTTTTGGCCAAAGCCGTGACTGTACACATCCAGTTAACGATGACCACTTCTGCTTCTTGGCTCGGTGCCGCTTTGGTCTGAAGTAAAGTTAAAATAGGGGGTGAAGAAGTTTGGGTGTGGATAGGCCCATCAAGAGGCTCTGTTTTGATCTTCCTGCCACCCGTTAGTGATGTGCTGAGTGGTAAAGTGTAGCTACTTTTTCTTTCTTTCTTTGTACTTTTTTCCTAACTCCAAAACATAATATTTCTCAAATCTCCTTGGGTGTATAGTGGCTTTATGTGTGGATCCAGCAGGTAAAATTCATTAAATGTGCACCACAGCCGACAAATTCCCTTTGTCAACCCATGGCTTCTTTGGTGTGTAATGTGATATTGTGCCTGACTTGTTTTTATACTTTTCTATGCAAGAAATAGAATCAGCCATATCTCCAAACAGCTTTAGTATCTTTTATTTAGTGAGAGATGGTATTTTAGAATACAATGTAAGTTTTGGGGATACGAATTCCTACCGATCAGTCATCTCTATCTACACTTTATCAGTGACTAGTGCTGGAAGATCTCTCTCTCTCATCTATCAATTATCTATCTA
>PVIR01029042.1:0-21424 GCA_004026965.1 Petromus typicus | reverse complement strand
GGATCCTGACAAGCACCAATATGTAAGTTGAAGTAAGGTTACAAGGACTCATGAAAGTCAAGCACACAATGTCTTCAGAAAGGACATCATCAAAGATTTTCACTGAAACATATGTAACCAAAGTGAGTTTTAGAAAGAGGAATTGGCAGCTATCTTCAGGAGAAATGAGATGATCCCAGAGTCACAGAAGTCAATTTCATTGTTTATTAGAATAAGAAGTAGATGTATTACATGTATCTAAGAGTAGTGTTTATAATTCTAGAAAACACTGTCATGTGTTGAAATTTTATTATAGCACTGTACTTGCCAAGTACAGTATTTCACATATATTAACATATTATATTTCTATGATAGTTCAACAAAGGAAACAATATTCCTTTATCTTAGAGCTATTAACTAAGTGGTGCAAGTATAATCAGCTGGTTGAGATATTCAGAGGACATTTGTACTTAGATCTGTCAAGCCTCCAGCACCGCCCCCCTCTTATTTCCAGCCTTTTAAAAAAGAGGGCATTATTTGAAGTTGTGTCTGTCCTGGAATCCTGCAGGTCAGATGCTGTGCAGGACAAAGTTAATAACCCAGGTTGTCTGAGAAGTTCACACCAACTGCAAAATATTGTAATGAACTTTACTAAAAAATAGTTCTTACAATATTCTCCCATCATTAAAAGTAAAGAAGTAGAGTGGTTCCTGATAATTACCTCAAGGAACTAGAAGTGTAATTGTCACATGTAATTTTCACATCTCCAAAGTAGAATAGCACTTATAAAGAGAAACCCTTACACTGATTTAACAAAAGTTTCCAGAACTGTCACTGAGATCACAAAGCATTTTAGGAAATCAGGCAACCAATTGCTCGAGGAGAAGAGGGCAGCTGGGCCACCGCTGTTTGAATTAGCTGTGGAAGAGGCACTGGCAGAAGCAGAGGCCCAGCAAGTCTCCGATGTAGCACAGGATTTCGTGAATACACCTAGTAAAACAGGGCACAGAGACCCAGGTGTGCTGTGAAGACGTGGAACAGGAGGGAGGGAGGGAGGAAACGGCCAGTGGCTGTGTTCTCCCTCCACATGGACCCACAGGGAAATCACTCCAGGAGGTTGAAAAACAGTGTCCAAACAGAAAGAAACAGTGAATCAGTACAGAAACTCCATTTGGATAAGAAATGACTAGAAAGAAAAACAAGAGTTTTCTCTTTAGAAGCACTGGAAGTTTCTAGGTTAGATGCAACCCCGCGGTGTCACATGAGAGTCCAGCTCTTCTGTGTCCCTCCTGATCTCACACGGGCCGTCCCGGAGATCCTTCCCAAGGGACACAGCAAATGAAACAATGAACTGGATTAAATAAATGAACCCTGGTGTCAAGAGATGGGATGAAGATAACAAATGACAGCTTGGACCAAGTTATCTTACAAGTCCAACACTTGAGGTGTGGGCGAAGGAGGTCTCACAGAAGATACTTGAACAAGCTAGTGGAAATCTAAGAGGGCAGAAGGAAAAGAGCTCTCCTAACTTCTAAAACAGAAATCTAAATTCAAGACCCTAACATCTTTAGAGTAAGAACTCATATTTTAGAAACTAATAAATGATGCTCCCCTGTTATATACATAACCAATTACAAAGTCATACTGAATGAATTTAAGGTGTTACTTATGAAAGAGACAATTAGAAAAAGAACATTTCATCACACTTGAATATTTTGTTTTAAATATCAGAAACAAACAAACAAAATCTTCCCAAGTAAAGAAGCAGATGGTGTACAAAATACAGGAATCATACTGTGGATGGTCATGTTAGAGTATCATAGATAAGATTCTCAGATATGGAAAGGAACGAAGGTGCAGTCAACATCAACCCACAATCAGGTAGACTCATATGTAAATGGAAAGGTAAACTAAGTAAAAGTGTCAATACGGAAGCCTCACACTTTGGCCAACAGGGATCACATTTGCCTCAAACACTGGAAGAAATACTCACTCAAGAGGAAGGTAGTAAGACACAAAAGCCCCCAAGAGGAGGGAAGTAGCCTCACGACAGCCATGCAGTGCATGCAAATCTCAGCTCTTCTGTCTTGTTAGAGGAAGAACACATCCTGCAGGTGAGCTGCGCTGTGAGTCACCATCGTTCTCATGCAGTTACACAGAGCACGGGGTCTGGCAGGCAATGTCACAACAGTTGTCCCCATCAAGATATCTGGATCTTTTGAGAAGATTTATCTTTTCAGAAGGATTATCCTATAAGATACAGAAGAGTCTTGATAAAAATTAAGCACATAGAAAATTTACTCATTACTAAATCTTTATGCTTGTTACTGTGGACTGAGAGATATACATTTGTCTTTTCCCAAGGTGCTCTGTGTGAAAATGAGGATGCTGTATACTGTCGCCGGAAGCACCAGATCAGCAGCAATTCTTGGTCTTGATTTTCCTCCCAAGTGTGAGACCCACAGTGACTTGATGAAGACAGAGTGTGAAGATGGCCTCACTGACAGGAGAGCTCTGTCCTGGGCACTGCAGGATTCACAGTGGACATCTGTGCTTCATCTCTACCTTGTGGCAAACGTATCTGTCTTCCTCCGCAGAGCTGTGTCAGTCACAGATGTCTTGTCACCTGTACCACCAGCATGTGGGGAGGCCTAGACTCGAAGATCACAAGTTTCAGGCCAGCCTAGGGGAATTAGAGGGACTTTGTCTCAAAATCAAAAGAAAAGTAATAAAAATAGCAATCATGGCTAAAGACGTGTCTCAGTGCAGAGGCCCTGGATCAAATCTCATTACTGTGTACACACATACACACACACACATACACACACACACACACACGGACACACACATGAACACAGACCCACACACAGCCCCCCCACTCGCTGTCATACATGCATGCACAGAGGCACACACACATGCATTCACACACATGCACACACAAGCACAGACACATGCACACACACAAATACACACACATAGTTCTTTGGGCATTGTCTCATTTTTCTTTGGAAAAATGTCCTCTCAATTAGGAAGCACAGATATATAAGGGATTTCCCTACTGCACACTCTTCCATGATTGCAGCAGTCCAGCTCTTCCTATCTCTCAGTTCATGCCTCCTTCCTGGGGCAGCCACAACCTCAGTCCTCTGACCTCGCATGTGACCAAGGCAGTGTGAGCAGAGAAGCAGCGTGAGACTCAGACTCCAAAGAGACCCCTTCAGATGTGGGGACGAGGAGGTGATAGGCAGTATGGCTCCTGTACGGCAGCTCTGATGCACACGGCTTTCTGTGACCACAGGGAGCCATGCTGAGGCCTCTGCCCTCTCCCTGAGGACCTGGATGGTTTGGACTCCACCTCAACCAAACTCTTGCACTGACAGCCACACAGAACAAACTGAGTGGTTGTTTTCTCAGTTCTCCCATGCATGAACTCTGTGTGCCCCTTCCTTGCACATGCAGGGGAGTGCATCCATGGTACACAGTGTGCCTTCTATGATTAGGGTGTAACTACCACACCAAAGACAGGTGGAAGGAGAAAACTGACTTTACTGCTAAGCTATCCATTTTGCTCAAGGTGTTTTTTAAATCTAAAATGCTTCCTGCTAATAGCTTTGCTTTGACAGCCCAGGAGCAATGGGTGTGGCTTTTACAGCAGAACCTTCAGTGTGCTCCTGAAATGCAAAACTTGCTCATTCCTTGTGTACAGGCATTTTACTATTTTCCCAAAGACCATGGAAGCAGAGATACTGTGGGGCTTTGACAATCTCACACCTTCAGTTGAGTCTTGATGACAAATTTGTCAAAATTGCCTTCACCGTGTACAGGGTGCAGTGCAAGGTGGGAAGCCTGGTTCTTCCTTAAAAAGCAGAATTTTGGGTGACGACAGGAAGCCCTGAGAACAATGCCGCGATGCTTTTCTCACACAATCCTGGGTCATTCTCAAGGGAAGCTGCAGCCACTGAGGAGTAAGATGGCGGCACTTTCCTTAATCCACCCACAGAGGGACAAACCGGGCTCCAAATTTCTATAGAGGCCTACTGCGAATCAGAAAGAAAATTCTGATGGCTCGTCTCTTTCTCTTTTAGTGCATCTTAAAATTACCTGTGTCCCTGTGACTCTGCATCCAACAGAGGACAAATAGGTTGTGGTGATGGTGTCCTGAAGGAACTCTGAGGTTATATTATTTAGTATACACAGATAAATCCCTTAGGAAGAAATTAAATATATTCATAGGCATAGATGGAGGCTTCATCTTGAATTACATAGTTGAAAATCCCCTGCAGGTGTAACAGAGCTTATAATGTGAGTGCATCCAACCACCCATATAATGACATTGCCACCAGCCAATAATTGGGCCTGCTGGTATTGACTTGATTTCATGACTGAAGTGGACACTGGAAATATGAAGTAGATCTGATCCTCTTTCATCTTTAAAAAAAAATAGTTTGTACTATTACATGATATGTCTCTCTTCTCTTTTCATTTCTAGACCCCATCCTTATGCACAAAAAGCATTGCTTCCATTTCTTCCTTAGATTTTTTCTCTGTTTTTCGTGTCCCTTCCTTCTTCACTCCCTTCTTCCCCTTCTCATCTGAGCATTTTTCATCTCATTTCTCAACATCTATTGTGCACTTTACTCCTTATTTCTATGCCTAGCCAGAGCCCATTAGAACCAATACTCCTTTCTTTAAAAAAAAAAAAAATTGAGTTAATTGGTATATTTTAGGCATACATTATGATAACAGTTGTCACTGAGAGTTTGTACGTGTGCATGGTGTATCTTCATTCTCACTTTCCCATTGCCCTGACCTCTCTACAACCTCTACCTCCATCAACATGTTTTGTTTCTGTTTTCTTTACTATCAAGGATTTTTCTTTCTCTTCTTTGCTTTCCCTGCCCCCCATTTCCCCTTTCCCTTTGAACATTTTCTTCTGATTCCACAATGAGATTCATTAGCTTAAAACAAAATATATACGACAGTCTTCAGGATTCATAATCTATTGTGTATGTTCTAGATCTGAGGATATTCTGCTATATCATTTTTGGGTTTTATCTTACTCATTCTTGTTTCAAAATAATACATGTAATATTTAATGTGTTCTATATTATGACATTGAGATGAAGCTGCCAGAGTACCTGCCGAGTAGGGTGGTAGGGATGGTACAATGCCATTTTTCCCTGCAACTGCAGGGCTACCTAGGTTACAAAGCATGTTTTCAAATGAATTCTGCAAAAACACATACGTGTGCAGGCAATGATCACTGTAAGAAAAATACTTATTAGTATTCATTTTTTGTACCAGGAATTGAACTTGAGACCTTGCATGCACGTGGTGGACACCAGATCTACTGAGGTAAATCCTCCACCTTTGTACTACTACTTCTTATTAACAATATGGAAAGACTGTAAAAATCCCTGAGTCTAGACTTATTCGATCAGTCAGTCTCAAATTCACCACTTAAAGCCAGTGTATGAGCATGCTTGCTTCAGATGCTTCTAAGGAGTACCAGTATGATAGTGTTTGGATAGATCTAGAAAAAACTTAATTTTCATTAAAAATTCAGAGAGACTATAATGCTTATGTTCTGTGCCCTCTATTCTTTTAGGCAACAGAAACAGTAAAATAGGATCTGTAGGATCATAACTGTGGGCAACTTAGTGAATTAGCAAGATCCTGTCTCAAAATCAAGTAAATAAAATAAAAACAACTGAAAATGTACTCTCATGTAAAGCTCCTGGGTTCAATCTCCAGTACAAAAAGCAAAAAAACGTTCAAGAAAAAGAATCTAATTACAGAGATGTGCATACAATTCTGCTAGATACATACTTAATTGTATATACTGGCTTTGATTGGTTTTTAAAATGCATTTTATGTTCGAATATAAGTAAGCATTGCTTATCAGTAATACAGGATGAGACTTTCCAAAACAATGTTTTTGTCTTTTTTCATCTTTTTTAATTAATTGATTTTTTATTGGTACATTTTATATACATATCATGATCACACTTAACATTGGGAATTTGTACCAGTGTATGACATGAGTTAATTCTCATTTTACCCATCCCCCACCCATCCTACAAGCTGACCACCCCATCTATACACATGCTTTCTTTCTTTTAACATCATATTTTTTCTTTCCATTTATTACTTATCCCTACACTTTTCTCTTTGAATATTATCTATTTTATAGTAGCTATCATACCTTCTAGAACTCATTTACATCTTCAGATTCTCATACCAGAGAAAAATATGGTATTCACACATCTGTCACCTATTTATTTCACATATGCTTGTGTCCTCAAGGTATGACCATTGAAGTATAAAAGACTCAGACTTATTCTTTACAGTAGAGCAACACTCCATTTTATTTTCTGAAAAGAAGCACACACACACACACACACACACACGTTTTCTTTACCCACTCTCTAGTTGCTGAGCATTTGGGTTGTTTCCAAGATTTAGCGATCACAAACTAAGCTACTATAAACATGGGTGTACATATGTTGTTGTTAAATGCATATTTTAATTCATTTGTGTATATACCTAGCAGATCGATGGCCAGGCCAAATGGGACCTCCAATTTTAACTTTTTCAGTAATCTCTACACTGATTTCCACAGAGGTTGTATGAGTCTACATTCCAACCAACAGTGGAGAAGTGTTCCCTTTAATCTGCAGCCTCACCGACATTTGTTACTGTCTAATTCTGAAATACCAGCCATTCTTTGTGGAGTGAGATGAAATCTCAGTGTTGTTCTCATTTGCATCTCTCAAATGACCAATGATGTTGAGCATTTCTTTATATACTTCTTAGCTGCTCTTACTTCTTCCTCTGAAAAGTGTCTGTTCTTTTCTTATTCTCATTTTTCAACTGGGTCTTTAAATTTGGGTGGGCTGATTTTTTTTGAGCTCTTTATATATTCTAGACAGTAGCCTTTTGTCTGAGGAACAGCTGGTAAAGATTCTTTCCCACATTTTTGGTTGCCTTTTTGCTCTGTTGATGGTCTCCTTTGCTGTGTAGAAGCTTTTCAATAGAATCAGATCCCATTTTGTTTACTTCTTCTGCCAATTCTTGTGCTATAGAGGTTTTATTCATGAAGTCTTTCCCTAAGCCAGTGTCTTTAAGAGTTTTACCTAACCTGTTTTGCAGCAGGTTTAATGTGTCTGTTTTAATAGTATAAAATAAATACTTATCCACTTTGATTTTAGCTTGGTACACGGTGAAAGAGCTAGGTCTAGCTTTAGTCTTTGGCAGGTAAGTGCCCTGTTTTTCCAGCACCATTTGTTAAAGAGGCTATCTTTCTCCATTGAGGATTTTTAGCTCCTTTGTCAAAGATGAGGTGGCTCAGTGTATCTGGAGTAGTTTCTGGATCTTCTAAACTACTCCATTGAACCTCTGGTCTGATACTTTGCTAGAACCATGCAGTTTTTTATCACAGTGGCTTTATAATATAGTTTCAGCTTTTCCTGTGAAGTTTTCTGCCATTATCTCTATGAATAGTTTTTTAATGTCTTTTGTATTGTCTTCTGCTTCCTCAGTGACTCCAATCAATCTTATGTTATTCTTATTTGAATCATCTAGGAGTTGCTGGATTGATTTCTCATTCTCCCTTGCCATTTTCCATAATTATGCCTATCCTGTTCATTGGCTGAGATTCTGTCTTCTAGGTCTGAAATTCAGTCTTCTGCCATATTCATTCTATTGCATAAACTTTCACTTTCTTTCTTGATTTCCTGGACCTCTGCTTATAGGTGTTTAAAAGAGTCCATTGCTTTTGCTATCACAGATTCTATCAACTCCTTGATTTCCTCTTTGGCTTTATTAATCATAGTGTTGACTGTGTCCATTATCTCTGCTTTCATCTCAGAGATCAGTTTTGATTTCCATTTTAGTTGATCTGCTTTGGTTACCATTTCTGAAAACCCTGGAGACTGAGCTTCAGACTTCTCTATTTCCCTTCCTCCTGTGTTACCTTGGGGTGAGGAGCTTTGTATCTGAGACTTTGAATGTTTCCTCATCTCTGAGTTTTTGTCATTGCTGCTATTTTTGACTTTCTACCTGCCCTATTGTCTGGCGATGTTTATTGCAAATCTCTTTGTTACTAATATTTAGGACCCTTAAAATATCAGTTTTTCCTGGATTGTTCTTCTAGAGTCTGTATTGGGACCTAAAAAAAAAAAAAAAAAAAACCCTAGTTCTAGCACACTATATAAGACACTCAAACAGCACAGTCAGGTCACCTTCTTTAGTCTGCTTAGAGGCAGGAAGGCTCTGCCTCCTGCATGGCTGCAATGCCACTGGCTGGGGTTCCAACGGGCCCACGTATTCACCATTACAGAGTCCCTGGGTGTGCTTGTGCAGTCTGCACGGAGAAAGGTAGGCTCCAGTCCCTGCGGAGCTGCAATGGCACTGGTTGATGTTTCCGTGACTCTGCATGCTCCTATACAGAGTTTCTGGGTGCGCTTCCAGAGTGGGCCTGGAGGCCGGCAGGCCCTGGCTCCTGCGTGGTTGCCTGAAGAACCATTTTTTTTTAAAGTTAAAGAATTATATTGAGGTCATAAGATTTATTATTCCTTTTGTGGTACTTGTCAGCAGAAATGTATTTTATATCTGCATATACCAGTGTTTTCTCTATTTTACATCTTCATACTGATTATTTATCTCTTCTTTCCTTTTAGAGTTAGCTTCATTTAGAATCCTCAAAATAGAACATTTTAAGTTGTAGACAAAAGTGTCTCAAGAGGTAAATACCCTGTAAAAGTTGAGAACATCTCTGTGCTGGAGACCTGGATTCATAATCTATCACAAAGACTTTTCTGTTGAATCTTCTACCCTAAACTCTGAAGGAATGGGAATGATTGCACCAACATCATCAGCCGTGTTATAAGAGGGACAGAGATGTCCTGTCTGTAACAGCTTCCCCATGAGTACTGTCTGCTTTAGTAACCTGGTATTTCACAAAACCAGTGCAAAGGTAGGTGACAACACCTTACTTCCTCGAATTCTGTAACTGAATGTCTTTCACGATGTTTTCAAAACAACACAAATTATGTTAGTTATGAAGTGAAGCAATGATAAGCTTCGTAATAGGGATGGTGATTCCAAATCTCTAGCTATCTGAATCTTCACACCTCATGGTGTCCTTATTCAATGTGTGCAGCATTTTTAGACCTCAAAGATAGTACACACACACGCACACACACACACGCACACACACACGAGCAGCCAAGTATTTCCTACTACTAAAATTTTAAATGCAATTGTCCAAAGCTAAACTCCATGGAAAGAAGTTCTTATGACACTTGTAATTGCCTCAGATAGTGGTTAGTCCCTCACTGCATGTTTGAGGTTACCACGGCTGTGACTCAGCACTGGGGTTATAATTTGCTGGTAGTTGCAGCACACTGCAGTTGTCTGGCAACTGTTGAGACGACCCTTGATAATCCTTAAACTTGCTTTCTGTTTGCTTCATGTGCTCAGCATTTAATTGCAATTTTCCCTGAAGGAGCTATCTTCTACTGTCTATTAGAATATAGTTTTTGCAGGAATGAGAGGCGACTAAGGAAAGATAGGAAGGAGACAGACTTGACTTCTCAACAGTGAGAAATAAAAAGGTATCATATTCATCATTATAGGTTCTCTTTGAAGCGCTTCTCTGTCACCTTTTCATATTCTGCTTATTTTATATCCTTTTCCTTCTTTTATTTTTCCTGCCCTTTCTTGTACTACTGTTGTGTCTAATCTGGTTAAAGATACTGTGTCCAAATGAGTGTCCAGTTTAGATGCAACTTCACAGGCTCAGAGTTAAAACCAAAACAAATTACATGAATAAGTTTTGAAATAATCTACATCATTCAAAGTCAAATGATAAATAATTTTGCTTCCTAGTTATAATGAAATTCTTAACAACAATTTAATTTTGTTACAAATTATTTTCTAAAATATTACTTATAAAACAGTAGTATTCTCTCTCTCTCTCTCTCTATATATATATATATATATATATATATATATGTTAATCAAGACAAATTTTTACCTGCTCATCCTTCTGTAACTCTCTTGATAAAGACATAGACCACCATGATAATCTTGAATGGTGATTTGGCAGGATAGAGCTGAGGGCTGTCCTTTGGGTAGGAGGTAGCTTAGAACCTTTCAAAAGCTAATTGTGGGCTAGGAATTTAGCTCAGTGGTTCCATCACTTGCCTTGCAAGCACAAGTACCCAGGTATAATACCAGGTGACCATACACAACAGTGCCAGGTGTGGTGACTCACACCCACCAGCAATCAGAATCACATACCACAATGCTGGGCATGGTGGCTCACACTTATAATCCCAGCCCTTGGGAGGCAGAGGTAGGAGAATTGCTCTGAGTTCAAGGCTGAACTCAGGGCCAGCCTGCCTGAACTACAAAAACAAATATAAATAAATAAATAAATAAATAAATATGAAAAAAGGCTAGTTTTGCTCAATTTTCTTAATTGCTTAATATCTTGTAGATGCAATGGGGTAACTTTTGATGAAGCAATTTTATTTGAGTGATTGGCATGTGACAAGACATACAAATCTGTTTAAATATTGATGTAACAAGGACAAGATGAATTTTCGATATGGTATTTTCTATCACTTAGTAGTAAGGAAAAGTACATATTTAACAGTGAGAATTCAAATTCATGAAGCAAGAGAATAACCTATCTGATAACATCTATGCAGCTGTCAAAATTATATACCACAGATTTGCTTTTCATCTGAGGAAAATATTTATAGTACATTATTAAAATTAAGAGCATTGTAAGAAATGCTGTGCATTGTGTGTTTAAATTACTCTTGGAGGATATAAATCTCAACAGTGATTAAGTCAAAACAGTAGAATTACTGATCATGTTTTATTCTCTTCATATATTTCAGACTTTGTACAAAGTTAATAATATTGTTGGCTATGAGAAAAAGACTTATAAAACACCAAAAATCTAGACTCTTTAGCTTTGGTATTGGATTTTCTTCAGTCTGTAAAGATACCTTCAATAAACAGCTTAAAAGTATGAGAATTTTGTTTGCTTATTTGTTTGCTGTTTACTGAGAATCTTAACTTTGATCTTAGTTTTCCTAACATTTAAATTCAAATATGAAGAAGTAGTCAGATTTCTCAGGGCAGCTGCTCTCCTGCTGATGAGGAGGCGTCTGGAGCTGAGGTGTTGGTCTGGTGTTTGCTTTTCCCACCTGCATCATGTGGGTCATAGCCCTTGAGATGTATCCTTCAGGACCTCACAAGTGCAGACTTTTCCAAAAGAATGTTTTCTCAGGGGACAGACTATCCTACAGTTCCATGTAAAGCTTCACCCATGTGCTCAAACTGGAACTGTTTGATGGTGTTTCCAATGGCATAAAGGTAATGGTGACTCATTTAAAAAATTCAGGTAAATGAAATATTTTTGTAGATCCTTAAATCATAAAACTTTTTATACACTATAAAGTTCAAAATACTGAGTAAGGAATGTGGCGACAGTTACTTTCTGATTACTTTAATCCATGTAGTAAGTATTTCACCACTAGCTGGTGTTCCCTGAGGCAAGCAGTATTCAGGCTCCATGATTAAAGATTTTTATTTTTCATTTCAGAGAGGACAGAGATGGAATCCAGGGCTGGTCCAGGAAGTAGCCTGGTGTTGGGGGAAGAGAGAGAAAAGGTCCTGATGATGAACTTTATGCTTTAATGAAGAAGATAAGGACAGGGCTTGTTCAGGAGCTATTTCGAGAAAGGCTTACAGAATCTTTTCTCTGTTATCATGAAGTGCACCTGCCAGGCTGCATCTCCTCCCTCAGGAAGACACACGACACAGGTGACAGGGTAGCACGTCTTTGATTCTTTCTTTTCATGCTTTTCTCCTCCCCTCCCTGCTCTCTGCCTCATCCCCTCTCACTTCCTCTTCCCATCTTTTGCACATTTGGTTATTTATTTTCATGTAGGAATTTGTCAGCTACACATCATATCAACTGATCTATTCTGAAATTTCTGCAATAACGTACCTCTCAAAGATCTGATTTCCTCTCACTGGAAATTGCTGTCTTGGAGAAATCAGGAGGTGAGAGTGGAAAGGCTGGTTAACAGTATGGAAATCACGGAGTCTGTGAATCCCATCACCGCCTGACCACTTGACTGATGTGTCTTGTCATGTTAACTATTCAGATATTTATTGTTTGCATATTTTCCTGTTATTTCTTGCACAAGTGTAAATTACTTTTAATTTTACCCTCTCTGACCTTTATTTGGATTCTGCAGAAGAATAGAATTAAAAGAAAAATTACCTTGTTTGCTTGTACCCTACAAAATACTGTCAGCAAGACGTGAGTCCCAAGACTACATATTTTCCCTCCCTTGAAGAATATTTATATAATAAACTCTTGAATCCTGAGCAAGTATTAAATGACAGCATATTAAAGAAAATATTTAATTGATAATTTAAAGAGATAATATATACATTGAATTAGTAAAAGGAAAATTTAAAATCACATAAATAAATAGATCATTGGGTATACAGAAACAAATTTATAACTTAATTCATATCCACAAGGCAATGACCAATCATGTCTCCATCTGAGAGAATTCGCACTTGATTCACAATAGTTATTTGTATTGTCATGAGTATGCTATAAGTAAAGAATTTTAAGAAAATAAAAGCCATGAATGACTATATATAACTTAGAAAAATATGGACTGGAAAATAAATCCAATCTTTTTTTTTTTTTTTCCCCATGCAGGTCTTGTAAAACCTTTTATGACATCTTTTAAATCTTTGAGGAAATGAATTATAAGAGCTTAGATGAGAATTTTTTTTTCAAAAAATTGACCTTGCACATTACTAAGAATAAAATAATAGAATAAGTAGTCATAGAATTAAGGATCTTAATTCCCAGGAAGACCCAGAGATCACTGGACCTAGTTCACTTGTTATAGAGAAAGGAGTATGACCCTCCTAATTTAGATGAAAAAAAAATGTTATTTTGCATAATGGACTGAGGATTCAAAGAGGAATGTAGAAGAACAAGTGATTTCAATGGAAGCAAACATATACCTGTGTGGTGATCGATCCAGGCTGCATATCAGAGGAGCCTCTCAAGGTCAAGGGGTGATGGCGAGACGGAAACACTGACACCAACATGTTGCCCAAACTCACCAAAAGCGGTTGTGATGGCGACTCTTGGGGGCACTCCTGGCTCTCCAGGGAAACTTTCACACAGACAGCTTCCATTGTACTTCCCACTCATGAAGAAACAGGAGAAGAGATGCACTGATCGTGAATAGAAAAAAGTAAAGGTACCAAAAACTCACTCACCACTATCCCCTCCTAAAAGCACACCTAAAATCACCTCTGATTATTTGTGCTTCTAAACTTTTCTCCAATCTCATCCCTGACCCATTTTCTAGGTTTTCCAACTGGGACTGTGCTTGAACACCAGAGTTACAATCATGCTACTTTTGAATGCATCTTCCCAGCTGCCTGTGACTTTCTCAAACCCATTTCTTCTTCAGCTAAAATGCCATCAGCCCGAGTTGCTATACTCTGTGCTCCTAAAATGGCTGCTTGTTATTATATAAGGGCAAATCTTGTGTAGTAAGGACTTATTCAAGTTGCCCTCATTCTGCCTGGATCCAACACAGTCATTGGAGCAATGAAGATTGATCTGTATGACTGAGAAGACTAAAGTCTACATCAGAATACTAATGGTGAGCCTTCTGAAATGATTGCATGGTGAAATGTAATCTTGTCTACCAGACTGAAATACAGAGGCCTTTAAAAAGTAATAACCACATGAACTTGTGTAGAGTCAAAAATTCAGGCAAAAAGTGGAAAAGAAAGTAAGACAATACATTCCACCAACATGTTAGTGTTTACATCCACTACTGGTGGCACTTCATCAAACACAAAGGAAGAAATACAAAGCATTTTTGTTGTTGCTTTTAGCATTTTATCATCAAAGTAAACTCCAACAGGTACATGGTCTAATGAGTTCCTGTTGTAGACATGATAGGATGAGAGAAGGCTTTTCTACCACAGTTCTGAAATTTATATTAATTATCTCAATAGTTAAGGTGGAAAGTCACCAGTCTTCTAAGGTAAGTCCACAGCCACATGTATGCTGGACGGATCTGTGGTGGATCTGTGCCATGCTTTGCAGATGACAATGGGAACCGCGTGGGCTGGTGCCCTCAAGCTGTTCTGGGAAATGAGGCTCCTCACACAGTAACCACTGATAAGTTAATTTCTAAATATCCAAGCACTTATCCAATACTTTCCAATCTGCTTCTCAACTTGCTGGTGCTTGCCCAATTTTTCAGCAGCATAGCTCAAACAATACACAACTTTTCCTCCTTCTTTGCCCCATAATTTTTCCCAAATTCCAGCACTGGCCACTCCTCAAGAATCAAACTATCTTCTGAGGTTCTTAGTATTCTGCCTGATCGATCCATGAGCAAAAACTCCAAATATGCACTAATCCATATGTAACTATCTCTTCACCTGAGTGTTCCTTTAGTGTAAATCGAGTAACAAAATATTAACCTGACCAGCAAAGTTTTGGGAAGGAAAGTGAAACTAAGAAGAAAACTGTCTGAAAATTTGCTACACTCTAAAAACCAGATGTTCTGATGTGGCATCGAAAGATTCTTCTTTCAGGTAAATAAAACTTTGTAATCTGCTTCTTGTGAAATAGTCCAAAATGTAGAAAATAGAGATAAGAACCAACTGAGTTGGAGGATCATTTCCAAAAATGAGAACCAGGACATGGCTGAAAGGTCCATGTATTAGAAATTACAGAGGCAAAATGCTAAGAAAGGTGATTTATTTGAGCCAAGCTGAAATATGGAAGTGTCCAGGCACTTATAAAGGGGATTGGATTTTGATTTACTGATAGTTCGGTCTTCACATAGTTTACATAAAGTGGCAATCAGGGAAGTTCGACTTCGGATCACTAGGCATTGTAGTATACTTTTCAAACCCATAAAAAAGTTCCTGTGATAAAGAAGCTGTCACTGGATAAAAGTTTCTCAGAGACTCTACTTTTCAGATATGGGAGTGGGTGCAGGACTGAAAACTCCCAGCTCAGGTTAATCTATTTTTCTTTTAACTTTTCTTAAACTCACTAATTTATTTTCAAGTTTTCTTCTTGGCATAAAAGTCTGTATTGGATTTAGATAAAACAAAACTAAGAGATAATATTACTTCTATTATCTTTTCACTCCTTTACCCTTGAAATTAATTCCTTTGGGAAAGAGATATTTGGAGATTCAATACCATTTCATACCGAAAAGGTGAAAGTTTTAATGTACTGCCTTAGAGTTTAACATGGCAAGATGGGGGGATTTAACTCAAGTGGTGTGAAGAACTCTTAAATTATTCTGAGTTTTCACCCTTTTTGTTCCATGTTATAAAAGTTTTAAATGGTTAAATCCACCCACTAACTTGGACTTTAGATTCTAGAAACAGAAAGGGAGAGAAAGGTCTGCAACTGCTGAAAAGCAAGCTGCCCCCCCCCCTCCTCCCCCCGTGGATGGAATCCCGGGGTCCCGGGCTCATGCATATGCTAAAAGAGGTGTGGCTTGTTCAGAGTGACTAGACTAGGGGAGGCCAGGATCTTTCAGGGAACAGTGAGGCCTGCAGACAGGATTAAGAAAATTAAAAGCTAAAATTAAAAAAAAGATCTGTCACTGTATAAGTTTCTCTCACACCAAATGAGGGCAGATGCCAAGAGCGTGATTTGCAAGTGTGTGCATCAAATCACTCCGAGGCCAGGAAACGCGCCTGACAGTTGCAAAGGCAGATGGATAGTCTGGTGACCCCGAGCCATTCATCATGCCCGTGGGCGTTAGTTCTCGGCTCTGCACTTCAGTCAACAGCCCCTGAAAGGGTGAATGTCAAGACAGGAGACTGCAGAGTGAGGTCATTGTTGTCGGGTTCAGTCTTGTGATTCTGACTCCTCTCTCCTCGTGACAGGAGTACCACTTAACCTTTCTGTACATTTGCATTCACTGGATTTCTTTTTCACATTGCGTGTGCGTGTGTGTGTGTGTGTGTGTGTGTGTGTGTGTGTGTGTGTGTGTGTGTGTGTTGCTGTTTTGGGTTTTTGGTATTGTGTTGCTACAGATTAGAGCCTTTCACATGCCAAGCAAGCTTGACTTCTGAGCTACATCTTTGGCACTTTTTACATTTATTTTAAGAGAGTTTCAGTTGTTTGGGCTGGCCTTGAATTTGTGATCCTGTTGCCTCAGCCGCTCGTTGATTAGTTTGTTTATTTTGTTTTAAAATTTTATTGAAATTCAGCTTTAGAATCTAACAATTTAATACAATACTCTTTTTGATATTTTCTTGTTAGTATTTTCACTTGCTTTACATGATTCCTGGATATAAGTTTTATGAACTGATTCTGTTCATCTAATTTTTCATATATTGGTAATTACATATTTATTAAAATCTTGGTTACTTCTCCAATTGTTTTGATCTCAACCTTAAATGTTTAAAAATTCAGTTAAGATACTGAAGTTTTAAGATGTTGGTAAGCAATGAGAAATCTTGAAATTAAATGCTGTCAAAATCTTTTATTCCATGGTAGTTGTTAGAAATCAGGAAAATAACATTCACCCTAAATGGAGATTCCCAACACCCCTTTCATATGTGTAAGAAATGTAATAGACAATAACTCTAGGAGTGCAAGGCATCTTTCATATACTAGCAGAAGACTTCCTTAAACTGTAGAATCTGAGGCTCTGACAATAAGAATTCAGAATCTATATTTTATCAAAACCAAAATCAATCTAAATACATAGTAACAATACGAACAGTTTTAACAGTTCCTTATGCACAAGTTATCACCTGCTGCAGTGTTCTCAGAGGAAAATAGTATTTTGCCACATGCTTCTTTTTACAAACCAAATTGTAGCAAAACAATTCATGGAGCAAAGTGCTACTACTATTCATGCTCAGGTCACCCCTGGACTTAACAAGACCGTAGATGGAATTGTTGGAAGAGCAAGCAAAACCAACAAAGAAAATCACTGTGAACCTGCTCCCCTCTTTCTCTTCCTCTTTTCTCTCCCTTTCCTTACCAGGAAAACTAAAATCTAGTTCAGTGTACACTGCATCTACCATGTAGTTTTGCTAGGGAAGAAGGTAAAGAGTTCAGAATGAAGAATCATAGAGACCTGCTAGAATGGACAGAACAGACCTTGAACCCAAAATGAATAAATAAGTGATGTTTAAATAAGTGATAGTACAAAAAGTTAAAAATGCGGTCAACATACAGTTAAATTGGTAACTGTACAAACAGAAGGTGCTTCTATGTATCCCAATGGGCAACTGTCATTGAAAACCTGTTTCTAGTAGCCTCTCAACCATTTGATAGCCATCATATGATAGTACTTTTTGTGCAACCCAAGCTCCTAGCTTATGTTTGTGATCAATATTTGCAATGTGTCCCAACATCATTGGTTTTATAGAAATGTGACTCCCTACCTATTTTGGAACTATGGAGTAAAGTGCTTCATGGAAAATACGTTTTAGTATCTAGAGTGAGGAAGATTCTATAGCCAGAAGTGCATAACTTTATTGCTCTAGGCTACTCCAAGTGGCTAACCCACTTGAGCCACAGGTAATTCTGGGTAAATATTGGCAGATTGTTTTTCTGCATGAAGAGTTAGCATCTTTAACTAAAAAAAAATCATAGAGGAGAGTGGTGCAGAATATATGGAAAAAAATGACAAGTAAGCACTAGATAGCCTATAAATATACTAATATAGAACAACAGAAGGGTCGGAGATTTAGCTGCAGTGGTATCATACCTGTCTTGGAAGTTCAAGGGCCTGAGTTTGATCCCTAGCGTTGCAAAAAAGTAAATATGTACATAAATAAAGAACAACAGAATATAGTGACACCATAAACCTTTCTACGAATTTCATCATAAACCTAATTGGATGATAACAGAATCAAATTCAAATGTTAGTTTAAATGTTGCCCTCATAGGGAACTTTGATTCTGTTCTCCTCTATTTCCATTTGTGGCCAGAATGTGGAAATGATTAAACTGATGAACCAAGGTATCAATATAGTTAAAATTAACATTCACATATATATTTAAATTACAATATGATAAAATTATTATATAACTAAGATTTTATATATGTGGATATTTTGTATATGTATATATTTTAATTTATCAAAGGAAGAACAGGAGCTATAATATTTCTGTTTGCCTCCTAACTCCCAGTGGAAATTAAAATGAAAGTTTCCTTTAATTTTTCAAGGGAATAGGCTGGCACAGTTTCCACGTAGGAATGGCCCAGCACACATATATGTCTGTCTGCTTGGGAGTGTCACTGTCAACAGGGAGATGATTTTCATTTGCCTCTGTAAAGGCACTTCATTCTCAGTCTGTTTAAAATAGCACTGTCTCTGATAGCTGTAATTAGCTTCATAACAACTCTTCCTGCTGCCGCTCTGAAAAATCAGCCCATGTGTCCAACTTCTAACACAGACGTGCCACTAATTGGCACTGTCCAAAATCAAGTCCAAAGGGCTACAATGAATGCATGACAATTGGGAAACTGAGTTCATTTCTCCATTTGAATCTTGGAAGTGATCCATCTTAATCTGTATGCAAAGGTCGACTTCTGAAGGAATAATTGCACTTTGTTTTGGTCCATCTGGATGAGGCTATAAATATGCCTTCCAGGTTTTATAACATTAAGTTACAGCGACAGCACTCAATGTCAGAGTAACGTCCATGAAGTCCTATATGGGTGATTAACTTAAGAATATTCATCAAATCAGAATCTTCGTCTTAAGGGAAAATGCATTTTTAAGCTAGAAGATTTTGGGGGTTGCTTTGGTTTTGCTGAGTGAGATGAATTCATTAAGAAAAACACCAAATCCTTTTTGTTCTCCATTATAATTATACCTAATAAAATAAGTTCATTTTTCTTCTCTTTCATGCATGCATATTTTTCCATGCCAGAAATTACACTAAAATATTAGAATAACAATAACAAAAATCCAATAGTGGTCTCTGTGGCTTAAGACCTATATACGAACCTTCCATGATTATTCTGTCTATTATGTTATTGCATATGTTTTTGCAGGATTTTACAGCATGCTTCAAAAGCATTTGAGGTTTGGGATTTCCACTTGTTACTATTTATGGTTTTAGTGTTCACATACCATTGATTTTTTTCTCTCCTTCTCCAAACCTAAATGTCAATTGTAATCTAAATTAATTTGCACTTGGAGTTGGCAAGCTGGCAACTTCAGTTCATGTACAGAAACCACAGACAAAGCAAGGGATGTTAACTCCAGTCTTGATCTGTCTTCCTGATATTTCTGGCTTCCATTTCAGTTTCCAAAACCCAACTGGGCACTTATCCCTGTGCTTAAAGAAATGATTTTGAGAGAGTTGATCCATACATTATTTTTTTCTTTAAAAAATATGTCTAGATTTTTCAGAAAGTGGAAATAAAGATGCATTCCTTGATGGTAAAATGTACAAAAGTCTAGTGTGGTAAGGTATGATGTAACTTCTTCATAAATGAAGCCTAGTTAAAAGTGGAATGGACTAATTAATTGGATGTCTGGATTACATACTTCAGTCACCCAGTGCCTTATATAGCAGAGTATTAGGGCATTGATGGTGGTTGGTAATTAGTTGTCCATGATCTAAAACATAAATAATGAAAATAAAAGATATTTCTTCACATCTAGGTCAGCCAGACACAAATAACTGCTATGAAATGTTGTCACACAATTGTACGAAACCCAAGGAGAAAGTAGAAGATGATGGAAAAGATTTTCAAGATTGATATCCTTCCTCATATTCCAGTAGAGAAAAGATTTGTCACGTGCTCCTGAGCATGCACATGGCAAATACATTCTACCAAGTAGGGTAGTACTTAATAGAAATACGTTTTAAGTATTTAAACAAAAATAATATAAATTCCTTAAGCAAAAGAGATTTGGATCATTATATAGCATAATAATCACCAGAGTACCTAGTATCCTTGATATTCAGTATTACAGGAGAGTTTGAAATGCTTACTTTGGTTTATAAAATTTTTTCCCAGTACCACCTGGACACTCTGGAAAATAGAACATTTAAAAATTTCAAAAAAGTGCTTGTTATTTATTCACTCTCTTTGTGATTGTGATCCTACTCTGGAAAATGGGGAAGATGAAGAATAGTAAGGCAAAAAGGGGGAAATAAAAGGTTGAACAATGGGAAGAGGACAAGAACCCAGAGGCCAGGGCCTGAGGAGTGGCCATCTCACCCTTAAACTCATACAAGGAGCAAAAATGCTTTGGATCAAAGCTCTCCCATGCTCCCACTGGAGTCTCTGGCTCTCCCAGTTCTTTAGGTTGTCAGAACAAACTGGCTTCTTGTGTCACCTCTAAGGTAAAACTATTCTCACTTTTTCCCTCAAGTTCCTAGAACAGCATCTAGATGTTCTCAGAAAATTAAGAAAACTATAATTAAAGTCAGAGAATGCTGCCAGTGAAGTGTTTAATGCAATTTTTCCTGGTGAGCAAGTGTTGTGTTTTTGAAGGACTAACAATAGTTTCAAGGCTGGAAACCTCTCAAAAAAAAAAAAAAAAAAAAAGAATTTATAACGTGATTAAGAACAACCAGAAAGAGGACATGAAGCCATGTTTTCTTTTTCTGATTGTGAATTAAGGTTTGTGACTCTTTTTTTTTAGGTTTTTTTTTGAGACAGGGTCTCGCTTTGTGGTTCAGGCTGCCCTGAGCTCAGCCTCAAACTCACATCACAATCCTCCTGCCTCTGCCTCCCGAGTGCCGGGATTACAGGCGTGAGCCACCACGCCCGGCACTGTGGTATGTGGTACTGGTTGCTGCTGGGTGTGAGTCTCCACACCCAGTATTGTTATGTGGTTACCGGGGAATGGAACCCGGGTCCTTGTGCTTGCAAGACAGGTGCCGGAACCACTGAGCTAACTCCCCGGCCCCTTGTGACGCTTGTCTTCATTTTCAAATAATACTGAACTCTGACTTATACCTAACAGGAAATGAAAGACACCAAGAACTTTCACAGTGCTGGTGACCAACAGACCTCTGCATTCTCCTGTGAGTCCTCAGAGACCTGCACCAGGCTCAGGCTGCGGTCGTCCTGTGTGCCCAGGAGAACCACTGTGGCCGGGATCGTCACTTTTACCTGAACAGGATGAACCCCCAAGGACTGAGTTCAGGACGGGGTAGCCTTCCTTAAATCCTTGGAAAAGCCCACAAGAGACTGAGCAGAAGAAGCCTGTCCCTTTGCTTCTCCCAGAACACCACTGACTCCCAAAACTGCATCAAGGACAACATTTCATATAAATCAGTTTCTACTAAGAGCATGTGAATGGCCTGGTGATAATTTTCAAGAAATTTGGTTTAAAAAGAATCTTGT